>JAQGAH010000792.1:0-25378 GCA_034696885.1 Lepidocyrtus paradoxus | reverse complement strand
AATCAATGAAAATACAGCGAAGGATGGGAGGTGGGGAGGAAGAATTGAAAAAGATTATGGCGCATTACATTATAATGTATGCAGTTAGTGGATTTATTTGCATCAAAATATCATCTCCTCATCATCATCATCCCTTCAAAGTTCGCAGCTAGGGAGGGAAAACGTACATCTTGGAGGGAGGGAATGTGTGGAAATACCTTTGTTTTTTGTCCCATTTCAATTGAATATGAAAAGAATCCCTTTTTATCTGCAGAGCCAATCTAAGAAGAAGAAAATTGTTCGGGGATGGATGTGGTAATAATAATTACAGTAATAACAAGTCAATACAAAGGGAAGCCAAATTGCAAATTTGTATTTTAATGCATATCTCAACTGTGAGGTGTTGAAGTTACATTTATGCTATCTCTCCCATGAACATACACAAGAGTGTTCCTATTCAACCCAAGTCTATTCGGTTTTGACTTTCATCAGCCTCATCATCATACATCATCATCATCGTTCATCAACTACAGATAAGTAAATTCATTTTTTTTTCACTGCAAGTCCCATTGCTGACTGCTGTGAAAGGAACATTGTCATTATCATCACCCGTCAATTCCCAGATTTTTTCCCATAAATGAAATAATTACCAGGTAGGCTCATTTATCGCACTATCCAATCTACTCCTTCAGTTTGTAGTTCAGTTTTCAACTGAGCCGTTTGCGATTGCCACCTGTTTTCTCCCCTTTCATTTCATTGCCAATGTCATCATCATCACCACCATCACCCTCACATAACAACAATAACTGTCTGTCTTGGGGAAAAGGGTGAAGGGGAATTCCTTCGACCAAAGTTTTTTAACTGTTGGAGAAGCTGAAGCAAATTAAACTGACACTTACTTCTTTTTATCTGTATTTTCAGGAGTAAATGGGACAAGGATTGTTTCTTTATGAATGTCATTATCCCACTCCTCACATTATCTCACTCACAGCTCGGCAATTACGGACAAATCCCGCAAATGCTTTTTTGCTATTGTTATGGCACGGCGAAAATTGGAAGGGGAGTTGGAGAGGATTCTGAAGATAATTAACTGTCTTGACTGTGTGTGGTACAGTTATGAATTAGTGCGGTAATGACATTGAAAACCGGAAGGATTTACAAAGTTACAAGCAGTTCGGCAAGCTAGCTAATGGCTAATGGTGTGTCTTTTAGGATTGATAATGGCGATGAGAAGATGAATGGGACCTTGATCATTAACTTGTGGAATACAAGTACTCATGTTACGTTATAATTGAATTTCTTTCCACGTCTAATGATCCTAATCTGCTTGATGTAGGTACACAAAACTTCACATTGATTACCCGTTCATTCTCTCATTTACTTACGGAGATGTTTATCTAAATCAATCTATTTTTCTTGTCGTCATTTCATTGTGTGCTCATGATTGACCATTCATCGGCAGAAATGACTCCAGTATATGGAAATTATTACTACGTTTGTTGATCTGATCAGTATCATTTTTATGTTCCAGTAAGCTAGGGAAATCCTTCACAGCACCACTCCCAACCTTAAAATATTCTGAAGGTTATGTTCCCTAAGAGCTCCTTTCAACTTGAATGAATATAAGCGTATCCAATCCAATCATCTACGATCATTCCATGCATCCACTCATTAAATCATATTGAGTCCGGGGAGTACCAAACCACCACCACACAGAAATTACATCTTGTCAAGCCAATACAATATACAAATTTTTATAATTATATCCCTCCTCATATCTGTTCAGTCAGCACTGACAATGCCAATTTGACTGCATTTGCATTTTACAATCTTGACATCTCTTCTGGCTCGACTCTATTTTTTTCAATTCTCAGTTAGCAGAAGCTCGTCGCTTGTTTCTTCCTCGTTACCCTTGAGTCTTGAATGTAGCTGATGCGATGTCTGCAGAGGAATACGTATATTTTAGGTACTCTTCCACTTTTGCATTTACTGCCAGGGTCAAAATATTCAACCTTTAAAAAAATGCTTTTATTTCCCATCATTATCCATTTAAAACTCGTCATCATCATGCAAAAACCACATCTAAAATGAGCAAGACCGTGCATAAGTTCATAGTGCACATGTATCCATCCCATATCAAAAACATAAAAAAAAAACTCTTTTTCGCCTTGATCTCGCTCTTGCCAGATCTCTCCTCAGCTATTATATCCTGACGTCTGTCTAACCCTTGGATGAAAACGTGTGTGGCTGTGAAACATTCTTTTTCACTGGGATATACTGCAACATATCATCCATATAAATTAAGATGTCTGCAGAATAATGCTTGGAGGCGATTGTAATGCAATTTTTTCAAAATCTTTTGAAACTTGCTGAAATAATTACAATAAGTATAATTATGCCTTTGACTCATTGAGAATGAACCCAAAAGGTTCGTAATGAATTATTATACACTTTCTTGAGGAATGTTCATTTGTCACATTTAACATTCCTGAGGAGCTTGTATTCCTGACATTTGAACAACACTTGACACAAAATTATGAAGTCAAGAAGGGACCGACAAGACGAGGAGTATCAAATAGCAAATGGCACAAAACGCTATTTTCCTGTTCGTGTTTCCCCTTCCATTCCATGTTAATTATGATATGAGCCTGTAGCCAATGAGTCGGCCTGTAATTTTTTCTCCTTTATAATTATAAGGACGGAGGAATATAAAACCCTTGACTGTAACAAATTAGAGAAAACTGGATTGTAGTTATTTGCGTATTTGCTTTGTAATCGAGTATGCTGCTGAGAATTGATGAACCAGTGCAACAGGATAAAGGGTTATGTCTTTACCGCAATGCAACCCTAGGAGCCAGAGAGTACCAAGGTCATCGTCATACATTCAAGATATTGTAATCAAGAAGAAGAAAAAATACTGCATCTGAATAAAACTTATTTTTTCCTTCTTGTTCTTCGGCAGCATAAGCATGAGATGAAGCTTGTCTTGTCAGTGTCCCATTGTAAGAGTAGTCTTTTTGCTTCTGGTTTTCCATCCCTCTGTATTTATTTACTTAATGCAGATTTGCACATGCAAAAATTATACATGAGGAAAGAGACAAGACGATAGATTTTCAAAATTATCATATGCCTGCATATGAATATGAACATATGGATGTGTTATTTCAGCTGAAGATCGAGGAACATGTTGGTTGATGATGATGACGGTGTTTAATGTCATCGTGTGGAATGCATACTAAATGAGTTTGTGCACGCACACGATCCCCCAGTTTTGATGGATTGATGAGCTAATGAAACAAAATGAGGAATATTATTCAGAGCCAATTCTGCTCAAGACAAGTATCTCAATATTGACCTGATAGTCATGATCAAATGATCAATCTTAGGGTGGGCAATTAAAGGACTGAAATGTATTGACAAATGCAAAGGCATCTATTATTATGTGAGCGAAGGTTGCGATTGTAGATTCAATCCAACCATGCAAATCCAACAACACGCAACACTTTTTTTATGCGACAAGGTAAAAAATCTTGGATGCAAATGCCGTTTTTATAACGTGCAATTACTCATCGGTGACCAATTTTTATGGCGTAGTATTTCTCTTTTGTCAAGAGGGGCAGTTTGTGTTTGAGGAAAAGGAAAAATATAAATCGGGATATAGCTGGAGGGGGTCAAGAATCAAGATAGCGACAAGACAAGCATCATGGCGGCAGGTGCGATCGACAATCGACATGGGTATTATTAGGTGGTAGCAAAGTAGCATGTAATATGTGATGGAATAATATGCAATTGTAGATGGTTGGTAGTTGATAGTGCAGTGTGAATACAACCTGATAGCACTAAATACTCGAGATCACATCATTATGTCATCATCAGAGTCGTCCACGAAGAATAAATTTTATAAAAAATGCAAAATTTTCCCATGAAAACTTGATTTCCCTCCTCCAGCAATAGGGATTAGGCAAGAATATGGATATGTTTTGAGCAAAAAGTTTGAAATGAATATCTCACGATTTAGTTATAACAATTTATTAAAAAGGGTGCTATTTTGCCTGGCGGCGGGAGCGTGTGAGGCTTCACTTGAAACCTCATGATATCACGTGGGATTGGGTTACTTGCCCCCAAAACAGTTCGTATAAATATATCTTTTCGTCGAAAAGGAATAAATATGGAGGGATGATAATGGTGGCAGTTGAGAAAAGGAATTCGTGAACTTAAATTACAAACGGATTGCGCAACTTTACTCTTTAGTTGGGCCTTTTTAAGAAATAATCAGAGCAAGAAATATTCTTTGTGTTTGGTCTGGTCGTGGCAAACAGTTATGGAGTCCTTTCTTTGCCATTGTCAATTGACGTGATTATATCAGCACACTACTTATAATTTCAGCCTTCATTTTCTTCTTAAAAAACCAATTTATAAATTCACATCACATACCAGCTCCCGAACATTGAAACGAATTTCACTCCCAATTCCATAGAAAATATTTTCCTTATTCTGTCTCTTCATCGCCATTAGCCATTAGCATTAGCCATCATCATCAATATCAATGGCAAAAAAAACGTAAATGAGTCAAACTCAGAAACCGGTCCATTGGTGGAAATCACTTCTTAATTAATTACTTATAGTCCACCAACCCTACAAATATAAATAGAGAATGCTCGTAACGCCCAGTAATTATCTTGAATCATCATATAACATACGTACTCACACCTTTTACTATTATACAGTAAGGATTTCCATAGGCAAACAACTACAAGTTCAAGACAGCCAACGCATCTCATCACAAACAGAGAGCTTTTTCCTACCCCTTTTCTTTTAAAAAGCCATTCCAAGTTAAAAAGGCTCCTTTTACAATTCCCAATTAACATTCATTCTTGGTCACCATCCCCAATTAACAATGCCGTCGATTATAGCTGCGGTTTGCACTTGGCCTGTCGATCCGAGTGATATGGGATGAGATGTCACACTATTTGATATTCAGCTCGATCGATTAACCCATAAATTTCAACACATTTCTTTCCTCCCGTCCCATGTCCCATCCCATATAAAGGCCAAACTCAAACAAAACGGTTTGCATGTTAACTAACTAGTGGCAGGAGTGAACTGATATGAAATGCGATATGGGAGATACATCATCATCATATTTTTCTTTCACACCTTCTTCCCCATAAATGAATAATGGAAAAAATCAACCCTTCTAAAAAAAATTGCTTTATAGATAGTCTTCCTTTGGCCAAAAGAAATGCTATCAACTTCTCCTCTTCATTCCATATCATATCTTCTTTGGTCCCTCACCCATAATGCTTAGTAAGTTGAGGCTGAATGCGCAAATAAATAATTGGAGTTGACAGCGCCAGAAACGATAAGGCTTTGACTCCACAGACGTGTGAGTACAGTGAAGGATGGACTTATATAAACAAGCCGTGCCTACGTACTATCACAATCAGTTAGTGATATCGTTTATTTTTTTGAATGAGTATAACATAAATTCATAAATACTTAGTAATATAGTCATACAACGAAAAAATGACTTTCTTATTCCTGCCATCACCAAATCCCCAAAGGAAGAGAGTCACTAATGGAGCTCCTCCGTTAATGTCATGTTATGAAGAAGGTGAAAGATAAGATCTTCAGTCCATTTACTTATTCCATTCCATTCAATTCCAATATCCCTAATTATGAGGATGCGTAGGCGAGTGGATGGATACTTTTTAAAGACAATCATGCATGCTTAATTCATGTTCATTTTCCTATATTAGACAGATATCCTTCAGGATGACTGTTTGTAAGACAAGTAATTCAAGATAAAATCTCACTTCGGATGATATGCTCAGGATGTTAAATGAGTCGTGAGCGAAATTACAGTGAGTGTCTGTAAATACGATATTCTTTAATAAGTTGCCAATTCTATTGGGCTCATTATGTACTTCCATTCGTAAATTCTAAGAAGGGGAAAATATAAATTCGTGTTGGGAATAAAATATATCGACGATCATGATGATGATGACTATGACTATTGAGCATTGTCTTGTGTGTGGGTAGTTACTTAGGTCAACACTAAAAAGAAAATGAGCGATCAAATGTCATAATCATAATAGTAAATTATTGTTGCATCATCATCAATTTTACTTTATAATCAAAGAATGATCGTCGGGAGGGAAAGAAATAAGCATGACAGGACCGATCAGATACCAATCGATTGATAATCATCATCAAACCAAGATAGCAAACCACGCAAAAGATTTCCTTTTATCATTTGTGATTGTTCGTGAATATTTATTTATTCGGAACGATTACTGTCGATTAGCGTTTTTTTTAGAGGCGGCCTTGCCATTTCCTTAAAGTGAAGTCAAGTGCAAAATAACATCAAGATGGAGAAATAATCATAACATATATAACAAGCAATAAACGATACAAATCAGACTAGAGTAGTAAAATAGATTTTTAAAATTACAATCCGCATTGCAATAAATAAGAGTGAAACCATAGTCAAGTCGATCATTATTGTTATTACTGTTTTACAAACAGCAGCCCATCGACCGAAGGTGAGTCAATGCCTACCCCAGTTTAAGAAATTGTAGCTTCTTTGATTCAATGACTACTTAATTTTCACATATTGTGAATTACCCCTACCCATTGTTGCCTTTTGTGAGGATGATGATGATTATGTTATTGTTATTATATAGTTATTATCAGCCATCCATCAATAAACTACATCAAATGAACCAATTCAATAATTACTATAACTCAAGTGGCGAATGAATGCGAAATGATATAGTCAATCGGGAATGGAATAATTGTTGGCTAATTGTAAATCACATGAACTGTGAAGGGATATTTTTTTGGTCAGGCTATTAGATAGCATAGACTAGAAGAAATTAAATATGAGAAGGTAATAATTTTTAGCAAAAATGCCTTGGAGGAGTTTATTACATTACGGCAAGGGAAAAATTATGCATGCCTCCTTTATAATACGAGTACTAGCCAGGTGGCAAATTATTCCCGAGGATGATGTCTCAATCGAAAGCTGGCGCAAAATTTCGTAATTTTCTAATCATCCCATCCAAATAATTGCATTTTTTCTTCTCAATTCTCACCCATTCATGATGATCTTGAGGTGATTTGATTACAATCTGCCTCTCAAGAATCGAGAAAAGGGACACGGTGTGATCGCTGATTAGATGAAGGGGGATAGATAGATCTACAAGGAATCGCTATTAAAACCCGGCGCTTACATATTCTTTGGATAAGTATCTTTTCGCACTATCGCCAGCCAGCGCTATATTGAATACGCTACCATTGCACTATTGCTAAAGTACGTTTTTTCTGAGAGGAAAATTATAGTACCTGCTGTAAATATTTGAGAATTAAAATTGTTCGATTCAATATAACTTAAAGAGGAAAGCTACCAGCACGACATATGTTTTATGTACAGTTGAAATTTCAGCGTTTTTATTGCAATTTCAGACGCTTTATCCCAAGCAGTGAGATACAAGTTAGAGAATACGCACGACAGCGTTATTAAAGTGTGTAATAAATGTAAAATGACTGCAGAGCTCCCCAGTAAATTGTGTGTAAAAATGATTTTTTATTGCTTTTTAAGCAGTCTTTCCGATTAACCATATAGCACATCAGCATGAGTTGTTTTTTACTCTTCAGACTGCAACCTAAGCCTCCCTAATAATGCTGCTATTGCTTAACTAAACGATCGAAATTATCGACTGGGTTGTGGGCTCGGCCAGAAAAAGCTATTAAGCAGTTACAACAATGTTTACAACAATGGAGGGCTAAACAAATGAAAAAGTCATTTCGATATTGTCGTGTCCCTTGCGTCCAAAAAGATATTGATTATAATGTAATGATGATAATTGTGCTAGTCTGTTCATTTGGGTTGGTTTGGTTTGGTAGGGTGACTCAGAGGAAAATACATGTAATATGGAAATTAGTTAAACGATGTGTATTACAAATGGTTTTTCACACGTACACGATTTCTTTTTAAGAATCATTATTGCTGTAAAGTTATGAGCATGCAAGTTTACAAAAGACTTGTCTCAATTTTATTGACTACAATTTTCCCATTTCCCATTGTTGCTGTTATTTGCACAAAATGAAGTGTTTAAAAATGAGAGACAAAGTCAGAATTTCACCTGAGAAATTGGCGCTAATGAAGTGACTCTCGAGATGTTGCACATGTGTGGTTCATGCGGTTTACGCAAATTAGTCCTCAGCTCGTTATTAATATTTAAAAAACAAGACGTATGAATTGAAAGTCCCTTTCATACCTATTTATTTACCGCACCTTTGCATTTTTTTGCGAAAAAAAATGCTAAATTTAAGTTTCTATTGATAATGCCACAGATGATGACGATCATATAATGATGATGATGATGAAGCTGCCTAAACAAATGATCGGTGGTGGCGCTACAGAAATAGCCAACTCATTTTCGCAACAGTCTCTTATTGTTTGAAAGTTTTTTTATATCAAATCTAGCATTTTTTTACAATGTTGACAAGGGCCAATGTTACACTGCTTTAGGGTAATATATTCACTCTCCCATTCAAAAATAAACTTATTCCTCGATTAGCTCGATCCTTTTGTTTGTCCACTCACATATGCAAAAATAGTTCTGTTTGACAAGGTGAGCACAGATTGGGGATCACTCTCACAATAAAAATATGAGCTGTTATGATTACCCCTCAAGAATTCATGTGTTCCGATAGCTTGATGACTATTATTAAGCATTATTATATTATGACAATGATGGAGAAAACAATGGACACGTGATGCAATGTCTATTTGTAAATAATAATAAAAAAAACATGCTCGTGCCTTATTATCTAGATGCCTACATTATTTCAATAAGAAATCTCCACCATTATTATTATTTTCTCGAAGATTATTAATAAATCAAATCAATTAAGCATTGCATATGATCTAATTTGCATATGAGTTTATGGTTTCTCACGATTATTAAAATATTTTTTATGCAGATTGAGAGAAGCTTTCAATAAAGTCATAAATTTTGCGATAGGGATGTTTGAAGACTTGAGATCCTCACTCATTATAGCAGCTAAAAGTCAGCAATAAATTATATTTTTATGCATCAATTGACATTTTTAATGATTGCAAGAAAAATTGTATCATTAATGGACGAGATTGTGAAGTGAATACTGCAAACGCGTTAATTTAACTTTAACTGGTTGGAAAAAGCTGCTTCGAAAGGTATGCCAATAATGTTGAGATATAAAACTCGGAGGTAAAGCGAGCATTAACTTCTAATTTAAATGTTATAAGGATAAGAACAGTAATAACAGGCTTACTTTGTCGTGTATCCTCTTCTGTCACTAATCACTAATTTGTACTTTACAAGCTTGTATGTGAAAGCTAAACCGACCGACCGACCACTCGCGACAAGAAAACTCACTGCAATTTCTAATGTCCAACTATTTTGAACAGCATTCGGCGGCGTCACCAACACCACTGCACTGCCATGTGCCACTGACCATCAAAATAAAACGAAACCACAAAAGAACTGGGGGACGACCAACAATCAAATGCCAAGCGTACAGGCTCAAGTACTATTCTGTGCCAAGTCATAAGTCATCATATCATGGAGGTATGACAATAGGGAAAACTGAAGCTAAATTACAACTTGTAGCCGTTTCAGATTAAAAATTAGAAAAATTGGAAATTATCCTTTTTCTCTTGATTTGATTCTCTCTCTTTACGAGCTCTTTTCGATGTCGCTATTCCCAAAGTCGCCAAAATTGAAAATGATCTCGATTCTCGAAATTCAATCAACTTTAATCCGATCCAACTACCAATTATCTACATGGACGCTAACTGAAAATTTTCTTTGGGGTAAAATTGAAAAACAAAATCGAGAGCATTCTCATTTTCATCCTCATTCTCACATTACTTTACTCATCGTCAGCGTACTTCTTTCTTTCTGGTCAATAAACAAGTTGGGATTGTGTAGCTTTGGCCATATGTCGAAGCAAAGGCCATTACTTAATGAGCTAATTATTATTACTCCTCTCGAGTCAATTTTCCTGTTCAGAAATGGCAATTATCATGGTTCGCCTGGTAAGATTGATTTTTTTTCTGGGGGAGAAAATTGCACTAAATGGGTTTGTAATGTAAAAGGGAAACACTAATGACAGCAGTTTGTTCAGCTTCACACATATTGCATTATTGCCAAAAACATTTGAAATGTGATGTGTGTGATATAGTTGATAGGGATGTGGATGTGATGCCGATATGCCTTGTCATAATTGTAATGAGGTTTCTTGTAAGAGAAAAAACAGTCCTCTTGTAATTGATGATGGTAATGATGATATGCTTGGATAGCTCTTCAACCCTTTTCCTCAGCAGATGATCAAGATGATGATGGCTAGTTTACTGATGAGCTGAGCTATGTATTTCTAACGGACATGAGCTCATGTATAAAAAAATATGTTCTGAATTCAGATGATGGTGACGATGAACTGTTTTTTATGTATGCACTTGCGTGTCTGTGCGTAATTGCAAGTGCCAAATAATGTCTTTTGCTCATTACACCGTATAAAATGGATGAAATGAAGTGGATCCACATGATCATCACTATCACCATCATTCCTGGCATGACATTTCAGACAAAGTTCTGAAAAAGGAAAGCAACTCTGATGTATCAGTCCATTCTCCACTTTACAAGAAAGGACACATCTCCCCCACTCCATCAAGCCAACTGAAGCGAATGGCTTTGTCTAACAAAAAAAAACTAATTATGTAATAGCCAGCAATTATTTATCTTACCAGGATAATTACTGAGGCTGCCAATGGAGGAGAAAAAGTCATTATCCATGTATGGGATCGAGTCCACAGAGGCTGAAAGGCGAACCGGATGACGTCTCCTCGCAGCTTTCAAAGCTGACCATGAGTTCCATCCAGTGGACGCGCCAAGTCCGTTATTACCTGTACCATTATTTGGATTAATCTCCATCATCCCATTTGTTTCCCCTACAGCGCTATTCACTCCTCCACCACCACCTCCAACGTTTCGTAGTAATTCACTCATTTTACAATAAACATGAATATTAGCCAGTTTTGCTCAACTCAAAACACAACTGGTCAATCACGACCTGTTCCTTCATTTGAATACACGTTTCACAGGTAATCCCAGTTGAAAATTGTTCAAAAAGTTAAAAATGTGTTTTAACCATACTTACATATAAAACGTACAGTTTTCCAAAGCTTATCACTTGTTTCCCCTGATAAATGAAATCAACAAAACGGAAACGCAAATAATAAGGCTGCACCTCCTAGACTATTATTTGTTTGTTCATGTGTGACTGGCTCCAGCTCCATATAACAAAGCGCTCATATCATTGGCTTCCGCCAGCGTCCCTGTATGCACAATTTGGACGAGAACAACGCTAATTTTTTTACCATCCAGCATAACAACATAAACAGTGTCAGTGTCAAAGAACAGAACTTTTGGCTTTGTTGAGTCAGAGGTTCAGGGAAAATCTCATTTCCTTCCTGATTTTTACTCGAGACATATATACATCATCTCATTTGACTCACCCCCGGTAGGTTGTCTCTAATGACGTGACATTTGGTGCAAGGGTTAACCAAGCAGAGACCAACTGAAGCCTTTTGACGAGCGTCCAAAAACTGCGAAACAAACAAGAGATTACGAATTAGTATATTTATATCATGATGAGTATAGATATAATTACTTTTTTTGATAGTTCTGATGTCCGTGACTAAAGTGAAGCCGCACAATAATAAAAAAAAAGTCGATAATAGCTCCATCGTTTACATCATTACTATATAGCCCGTTTAAATCAAGGCTCAGGTGGGGAGAGCGGATTGGAGGAGCCAACCATATATTTACTTTCATTCACTATTTCCTTTCTTGACTCCCATCTCATCAGCATTCACGACGAGCATATCCTGCCAAGTCACTGTGTCAAGCTGTTTGCCCTCGTATCCATTCTGCTATTTATAGACGAGTGGCTATTTTTAGTGGAAATAAAAATCAGTTTCGGTTCTGGTTCTGCATCATAATTTTTGCAGAATCATGCAGCTCTTGGTCGATTTTAAAACTTTTCCTGTAACCAGAAAGTCTAAATTACGTATTTTTTTGCACTCCATTTTGTCTTCATTCCAATTCCATATAATTCAGTATTGTCGGGTGGAATGAATAGTGTGCACAAACCATAACTTATGCATGATCTCATTTTCAATTGTAACCCTGGTTTATTGTTTGTTGCGAAATTCAGAGGAGCAGAACGAATAACGATCCAACAAAATAATATGCAGGAAAGTGTGTGAACGATGGGTGGAGGAAGGTTTTTATGTTTTACAACAGGTGAAGCTAACGAAGCCATCTAATGTTATAGTACCACCTGCCCTTTTATGTTGTTTATCGCAAGAAAACGAGGTAAAAAAACAGCCTGGTCATAAGTGATGATATCTAATCATGATTCATGGTTTTCACTTGAATCTAAAAGTAGTAGAATGTGAATCAGTCGACTTCCATCCGTACATATATGATCTATGATAAAAAAATAACAGAAATCGAATCCAAGCTTATATCAGAGGTATTAAAAAATCACTCTAGTAAGAGATATAGACTGAGGCAGAAATAGAATAGAAAATCTCGACTAACATCCCAGGGCTTATAAAGTCGGCTACCTTGACTAATTGTAATTACCTACTTTTATAGTAGGATTGGATAGCTCAGCATGCCAAAACTACCTAATTTTCTTCTAATGAATTGAAATTGACGAGGAAAGTGGTTTAGTGGTGAAAATGAAATCAGGATACGAGGTTTGTCCCCAGCTATAAAGAATGCATTTTTGTCAGATGCCCATATTGCGTCGTTATGAAAAGGAGGTGACTTTGACATTTTTTTTTCTTTGTGTAAAATACACATAAAAAGGATATTTTTCACTTCCACATGTTATATCTCTTCAATAGTGTGAATTTCTTTCCAAGAATGGAATTCTCAAACAGATTTATCTCGGATTTCGATATTCATTAGCTTTTCATTTACCTCGCATGCCGCCCACATAAATACACTTTCATTTTAAGAGAAAACTTAAATGCTAATTACATTACAAGGGAAAAAATGCTGCATGTTCTCACTGAGCAATAATCATGCAGGAAAACAAAAGGATTAAATGAAATATGGATTTACTTAGTTTACCATTCTTCTACCAGTTTTTTAAGTTAATTCTTCTACCAACTTTGTGCATGTCATGACATGGCTGCTTCACTTTGTGACATACCGAAACATCCATAACAATGCAATCACTCAGCCATCAACAGCCTAATAGTTGCAACTTTTGCTAGAGACGTTTTTCTACCTATATTAGTATACTGGTAACAATAGAAAAAAATTTCAACCAAGAAGTTTCACTGATGGAAGGAGAGAAAAAATGGGAAAAAATTATCTCTATTTTCCTCCCTCATGTATTCATTACGGGCAATCATGCATACACACATTCCACACGATTTTATCTCCCCAGTCATTATAAAGATTCTGCTTATGCATTGTAACCCAACTACAGATACTTAAAGCCATATAACAATTGAGCATTTCATAGTTTTAAGACTGTTAAACGCAAGTAAAATTTATTTGGATAATATTTACATGTATGGATGAGTTATCCTATCTTCCCAAAGGATATTTACGCATACCTGTATGCATACATTATAATAAGTAGACAACTAGATCATGAGATGAGAAATGTTGCTGCTCAACTCAGCTCATTCCACGCCAGGCCAGGATTATTACTCTGAGCCAGTCATCATCCTCAGTAAATACACATGAGCAATAAGCAAACAAAAGGTTTTTTCCTTCAGAAAAGCCAAATTCCTCTGAACAGAGACGAGCGAGTTCAATGAAATACTATCTGTGGAGAAGGAAAAAGCCGAGGGAATGGGATTTTAAAAGTCGTGACAGTCATTTAAAACTCAGCCACACATATTACAACACGACTGATATATACCTTTCAATAGTCAAAATTCCATTTTTACGCATCCCATCCAAGTGCGAAACGAGCTAACGTTGGGGCTGATGTTGATATGCGATGTTGCGATAAGTTATGTGTTGTCTTGTCACTTGGAGATCTTTGGATGTCCCTTACTTGCCCCTGCACAGTTTTCAATATTTGGCTTCGCATCTTTTCGCCTGAATGTCGAAGACAACACGAACAACCAATAACCAACAGAAATGCATATCTTTATGGGCTATTTTTGTCGTGTTTTTGTGTAACAATCGCGGAGGAGGTGGAGAGGGGAGCGAGGACATTTTGACACTTAAAAAAAAGACGACGATATCCGTATCTTGTAGATATCTCCTACCAAGTCATATATGATTCTCTTGATGCGCTTCTCAAGATTATTAAGGACAGGAATTATCCCTAAAATAAAGTTTTTTTTACAACTACCGCACATCAGCACAGCGTCATCATCATGATCATAATGACTTACATGAAAACACGAGCGATGGATTGCCTCAGGCGTCAATAAAGCTGTAAACAATTCAACGTAATGGAGGAAAATATATACCTGAAGAGAGATAGCTGCTAGGCAGATTTAATAATATCCCATGTAATAAAATCATGCGATGAAATACACGCCGAACCAATCCATGTCGATTGTCAGGTTGTGTTTGAGAAATACACGAAAACAAAAAGCAATTCATTATAGGGATTAAGCTGTTCAAGCCAATTGTCATATTGTCATTGTCATCGTATAGAGAAATTCTAATAATGAAATGAAAAATGGGTAAGCTTCAACTTTGTCCTATTTTTCTTGTCTTGTTCCTACAATTACAATACAACGTGGCTTCAGCTCTCTTGGGATTTCCAAAGCTAGTAGTTAAGTGGGCTGTAAGCCGAAACACATGTCAAGTTGTAAAAATTGAGAGACAATGAGCTACCAAAAACCAATAACTTACGGGAAATGAGTAGAAGCTGCTGACGATCGAGTATTAAAAAAAGGCTCAAAACTTCTGACCGAACATATTTCTGGCTATGCTTGTTTATCTATCCATATATATTATGTCTACATGCACCTACTTAAAGAAACACAAATTTTTACACTTCTTTCATCAAAAACAAGACAAATCCCTTTCTTAAAAGCCCATCTCGTTTCCCCATTAATTTTCGCGTGAAAAAGGGGGACAGCATGAGAAAACCTCCACGAAAAAAAATATATTCATTAAACGGCTAATAAGTAAAAAAAAAAGCCTTTTACGTAGATAAGCACAATACATAACCACACAAGCATAATCATGTAACAGTATAAAAGCTCCATTATAAATCATTCAATTCAATAATTCATTCACAAAATTGAGTGTAAGAATGCAGTTGAAAATCGCTCGACACTTTATAATATAGCTAAACTACAATTTACAATGCAAACACCTCTATATCCACTGGGCAAATAAAAAATGATAAGTTTTTATTATTCAGATTATGAGCATGAAACTGTCTCTCCCTCAATTCTTATCGTTTTTTCCCCTTACGGTATCTATCCTTTCTCAATTGAATCCTGTCAATTGTCATTCGTTCACAGTTTTTTTTTTGCAAACTACCAAGTTACACGATCAATACACAATCCAATAGATGATTGGTGAGCTTCAAACAGCTTTTTCCTCTGACAGCTCTAAAAGTTCTAAAAGTTGTGTCAACAAACGAAGGAATTTGCCAAGTTGGCTGTTGCCTTTCAAAAAGCAGATAATAGGACAGCGAGAGTACAAGGGAGGAATTTGAAAAATGACTGTTTTGTTCGGAACCATTTTGCCAATATAGTTATAATGACATCAAAAAGACATTTCAGGCTTTTGTATCATTCTGAAATGGAAGTACAATGGTCACACTAACAACAGGTATATTTGCCATGCATTAGATATAATTTATGTCTATATGCAAATACCACTTCATTGTAGAAAACCGTTATTGAGACAGCTCTCAACTTTTCAAATGATGTGTTTTTTTTGTTTTAAACTCAACGGGATAAAGTAGCCAAAAAGACTTTCAACAGTAAAAAACTGAACATCTCTATTTATTTTTTTTTGCTGGGCTGCTAACACAGATGATGATATCGACGAGAAGGACTATAAGTCCATATTTAAAAAGGTTTTTTTCTTCGCCGGGAGGAATTTCGAATGGCAAAAGTTGCAGATCCTTTGCATATGTAAGGACCGTGTATATATGTACCTATGTTGCATAATTGCTTTTAGGAAAGCGCATATTACTAAATAGGCACTTTAGCTATATTAGCTAATTTTGTTTCCCCCTTTGAAGCTAAAAGGCTGAAGCGCGGCTCTTGTGTATTTTATGAGCATAAAGTTTTTAAGTAACATTCCGAAAGACATCATTGATCTCTTAAGTGGTGTAATAAATGCCAAAATGAGTCTCATGTATAGTGAGGTGGTGGGCCAGTAACCACCAACACCGCAATGGAGACACGAAGGGACAGAAGAAAACAAATATGTAATTTTTCCTTTTGTTTTGACTGGCTCATTACCATTTATCAAATTGAGAACTTCCTACTATGTGCATACATGCTTTAATGGAGGCGAGTATACAAGAGGACAGGAAAACACAATCGACAATAATTATTCTTTTTTTGAAGGATGACTGAATTGGCTTCAAGTAAATGAATTATACATGGAATTCGAAATGAGCAAGTGAAAAAATAAGATATGAATTCATTCATTTCAGCTTCTGAAGTAATGTTCAAGGGGTAACCACTAATTGTCACTGTAACATTCAAAAGCCTGCTTGCAGGAAAGGTTCTCAGAAGTGCCTTCATCATTTGTCATTTTTGATGGACGAGATAAACAAAAGGAGTCCCCATTACCTGTCTGCTTATCAATAGGTATGGAATGTAATGCAATACGCATTTATTAGCATTGTGCAATTTTATAGCTTTATTAGTTGCAATATGCAAATTTTCCTTTAGACAAGCGCAATAATGGTCTGCAAACATTGGAGTCAAGTGAGTCTGTTGGTTTTGTGACTAATGCAATACGCAGAAATTCAAATGCTATTTCTAGGAATGGAGTGGATTACCGGCCATATCCTTTGTTTTCCAACGTCAGCATTTTTGCGATAAATGACTTTATAATAAATCGAACAGGGAATTCAAAAAATATAGTTTGTTTGTAACTTTTTCCTGGCTGAACTTCTTAAGCCATAAGACTGCATAGATCAATTAAAATTACTTTACCTTTCACATATTAATAATTTGATTTAAGCCATTTAAATTTTGACTACGTTTAAGTCAATCCACAAGTCTCAAAATAGAAAGCGAAGAGTAAGCATGACATGAAAATTTCCTACAAATGACCAACTTCCTTCAATTCCTAAAGTGTACCCCTATCCATCTTTGCCATTTTTAAATACTTTACTATACAACTATCGCATAAGGAAATGAATTAATTTTTTCTATGCATGAAAAAGTGTAATATTTCTCACCTTATCTCACTTTCTCCTAATGATAACACTACTCCAATCCTGACACAGGTCTGCACTACACACAAAATGTTTATTTGCACACATTCATCACTTCACAACGCAGCTAATTTGCTCATTAAACGTTATTATCTCACTTATCCGTCAAAATCCATCAAATATATTATAGATTCACTGCCCACAAATTACGAATTATTTAGTTTGCTGCACATGACGCAGTCAAAAAATTGCAGGCAGTAAATTCTCAAGCTCTACAAGAGAAGCGCACAAGAGAAAAAAACAATTTGGTGACGAAGATCACACGATCACTTGTTGCATTTTTCTCCCCCTGTCAAAGAACACTTCACCAGAAAAAGTAAATAGGGAGAATCCACAAGGGTGATATGATATTTAGAGCGATAGGTCTCATCTCTGTTTGCTTTTGGGAGTTGGCATAAAAAACCAAATTACGAGAGTCACTTCCAAACAGACACGTTTACCCTCTCAAGTTCTGTATTCGTTGATGTCCAGAAAGAAACTGAAAAATATTTTCCCCGTTCAAAATCATAATCTCAGACCGTCCTCTCCTCACAAACAACCCAACTCACGTTACAATTTTTGGTGATGCTGGTTATATGTATGACTAACAAGTTATAGCTGTTCTGTTTTGGTGCTGGTGTCCATATAATTAAGGTATGGTGCTATCCAGACAACCTCAATTCTTCTCCTGAACCATGCCATGCACATTATCTCCTTTGAAATGTTAAGCAACAAAGGAAGACGCAACGTAAAATTAACGTTCCGTAACAAATGAAGTGAAAAAAGGAACCCACTCTGATGCATACACTAATCCCACTCTGGATGTCTAATGTAATAAAAGAAACATGAAATGTAATGTTGCATTAGAAAGATCTCTTTTTCCAAGCACACAGGTACCCCAGGCTCACAGGTCCACAAAAAAAATATCTTACACGAAAAACTTTATTTTTTCCCCTCTCATTCTTGAATATCTTGAAAGAGAAAAAAAGGGTCCGTCCTTCTCAGACTGGGGATAATAATGGTCGTATATACTGTAAATACAGGTTACCCATTACCACCATTTCTATCCGTTTGGGGTATTCCGTTTTTTGAAAATCACGAAAGGGATCTCTTCTCCCTGTTGGATCCTGTTGAGGTATTTTAGGGGGACAGGGGGGGAAAAGTTCCGTTTTTAAATCCTTAATCAAAAAGAATTTCTTTCCAGTTTCAACAAGTGAAGTCCCTTTTTCTCCAATAATCATAACAGAACAACATGAAGCTTAAGGATGGAGGTACAACACACGGTTTATCTTTTTCATATCATATGAATGGGACTCCTTTTCTTCAAAGATATTACTTTTAATATAAATATGTTATGGATAAAATCATATAAGGTTTAATAGGCCCTCTCACTCAACAAGACTCCAGAAAAGGTTAATAATTTTCGCTGTTCCAGAGAACACAACGCGCAACACAACAATTCAACAGCCAAGACTGAGTCCACACTTGAAAATATTTATGATTATGTGCTTTTTCCACTCACTCACAATAACATGTAAACTTTCACATATTCATGCACGCTGATCCTGGACATGGACAAGTTTTGAAAGATGAGTCGTCCATGAAAAATTGATATTGATAAAAATTTCCAGTTTTTTTAAAGCTTCGGTCTCGTCTGGTACATGGCTTTTAGCTCACTGACGACCACCTTTTCACACGCTCACCCTCAAAATTTTGAATGGGAATGAATGGACCGAACCAAATGGAAGTAAATGATTATGATTTGAAAAGTATTTTAGTCAACAAGTGGATATAAAAGGGGACACTATTACTCACGCTATATTAAATATGTTGTTAAAGCACAATTTTTTATATATTATATTCAATAAAAAATGCTGGTTCTGATAGTCACCGATGCGATCTGCGCTGCAATTGCAATGATGTCAAGTGACGACACACACATTTGCTCTATTCATCCTCTTCGTGGAATCACACAAGCAAGACGCGAGCTGCATGCGTTTGTGAATACCTCGTTCGTCAAACTGAAAAACTTCAGTTTGGTTCATCATCATTTCATACTGCAAAACGCCAGTGAGGAGAAGAGCATTTCGCATCGTATGTAAAAAAAACTTCAGTACATATTTTTTTGTTTATTAGCATGTGGATCGGATACATGAGGATGGGAGTACATAAAGGATGCATACATTGAGGGAGGTAATAATGCATGACGAAGTTAACTTGTAAGTTCTGCTAGAAGAAAAATAAATACATAAGGATTATCCTTTACTGATCATCATGATCATGATGACGAAGGATGATTCTTTTTTCATTTCATGCCTATGAGGATACGGCAAAGAAGCTTTAAAGGTATTATTGCAAAGATTTCCTTCAACTTTGAAAACCTACTTGTTTCTGTGACTTTGGCCGACTGGTATATTATTGCCTTTATTGCTATACTGCACCTACAAAGACAAGTTTCTCAAGATGCATGCAAGTTTTCTTTCAAGATGAACTTACGAATTGGTAATGTAATATGGGTATGAAACATGTAGAAAAATTTAATCTTTTGATGATGTTTCATGGACTTTATTATGATTGCTTTCACGCACATCCTTTGTTGCAATGTACGATACCCGGTTCAAAAAGACCCTTTCCTCTTTTTCCGCTTGCTTTGCGTGGCAAAAGAGGCATTTTCGCTTTACTCCCGCCCGTTCAATATTTTATCACTCGCCCTCGCCCTCGTTCCCGTAACGAGGACGAAAATCCCAAAAATAAATAAATGTACAAATGTTTGTGTTGATATTTTTTCAGGAAGATTCTAGCCAAGTGAATTATTCAAGTTAGGGAAGTATCAAAAATCAAAGGAATGAAGTGGATGTCGGCATCAAGGGATACTGAATTATTACCGATTTGGTAATGTGCCTTCCAAACCGGCCTGAAAATGTCGATTCTTTCGGTGTGTAGAGTCCTCCTTTAGAAAAGTTCCGGGTATTCTAAGCTAGACTTCCATTCTCTTTCGTTGGGAAGAGCTACGAGAAAATGGAATGGAAGTCAATAGATACAACTGTGCTTCAATTGTTTTAAAAATAAAATTATTATTCAACACCCGGATACATACATACGTAGCAGTTTTAACAGAATAATACTGAGGAGTCCGTTCAAGGGAGGAAGTAAATCTGAAATATTTATTGGGTGGACGGAGGGGTTTGAAAACATTGGGTTTAATAGCATGCCATTGAGAGGGAATAAGAATAAGGAGAAACTTGTAGTTCGAAAAGCTGGAAAGAAAGTTTTATCTAGAGAGCTAGACTGTTGGAGTGTTGGGTCTTGCAAAGGCCAAAAAATGGACGTTAACAGGTATACTTAATTCAAACTCTGAGTTTATGTGTATGCCAATTTATGATAAGTGAAATGCCAAGTTTGACTAATTAGCAAAAAGCTACTTACTTCAAGGTGCGATACTGCCTGCTGTTCCTTTTTACCTTGGAAAGGTCATCTACATAATTTATGTATACCGGGGAGATATAACAGACACAAAACGGAACTTGGATAAAATGTGGAGTATTTGGACGGGTATATCTTGTATGCAATTTATGCAAACTTCGGGTAATGTAACACACTGATAAGCACAAATTGTAATTGTAGCATTGTATTGAATTGAAGGTTTGTGTTTACTATAGTCTTATTTATTTATGCCCGATTGCCCGATTTAATATTTTCAGGACTTTGGATTACATTGAAAATGGAGTTCCTTGCTAATGGATCTTTAGTAGAACGGGATTTTTCAAAAGATTTGGTTGCCATTATTACAGATGAAATGGTAAAGGCCATAAATAAATAGGATACTGTTTTAACCATTCAGCATTAAAAACCAATCGTAAGGAACTTCATATAAAGTGCTTTTGAATGAAGTTAGATAATTTTGCAAAAAAAAAATTAAAAAAATTTGCAAAAAAATAGTAACGCCCGATCTGGGGCTCGAACCCAGGACCGTTAGGTTAAAAGCCTAACGCTCTGCCGAACTGAGCTAACCGGGCGGTTTTAGCTTCTGGTATATAGCAGAGGTAATAGGCTATAGCTGAAGTATTTATAGCCTAGGGACCAGCTCCGACTCATCTACATTCCCATTTCAATAGTGTAGCATTTGGTGGGACGACTTTTTTGTCACGGATTTGGTCGAAAGTGGTATCAAAATGACCGGACTGATCTACTGAGTATGAATCTGAAATAAAAGAAGGCTTTTTTTGCATCGTTTAGAAGTTATGGCGAAAAAAGTACAAAATTTTGCACTTTTTTTGCTATAACTTCAAAAGGAAAGAAAATTTACGACAGATTATTTCAGATTCATACTCAGGGCATCAATGCGGTCATTTTGGTATATAGGTAATTGACTATAGAGGCTATAGTAAGTATAGAGGCTGGCTCATGCATCCGTATTCTTTCAGGACAGACACTTTTGATAGGATGCCTGCTCCGGAAGTCCACTTCCTATTCAATTCCAAGATGAGCCAATTTCCCAACTTTAATGATTTGAAAAAGCTAAATTGCTAAAAACTGACGATGAGAACCAATCACCGCCACACTCCCTCCGGATTATCTGCCCGAAAACAATCTCGTGTTGAAGAATCATTCCATTCCTTGAAAATCTCGTATTGCCCCTAAATCATTTCATTTCGCTACCCGAGTTCCTGTCCTAGAAAATCTACCAAAAGCAAAGCTGGAATCTATCGACCTGCAAAGGAATGACTTGTGGAGATTGAGTCGGGGGAGTTTGCAGAGGATTTGAATTTGCTGTCATTTTGCATTAATTAGCTTGGGAGAGTATTTTTTTTCTTTTGTATTTACATAGCTATAGCTGGTCTGTTATTGTAACAGAACAATTGCTTCATGCCTTGCTTTTGTAAGGAGAGAACTTATGACAATCAAGACTGTTGTTTGGTGGACAGCTCAAGGAAGAATTTAACATCGGATGAGATTCCAAAGTTGGACATTGTCAAGGTATTTTCCGTTCCATTTTTCCAGACGAGCAAGAGAACAGTGATGTGAAGCCTGTGAAGGGTAGTCTCTTCAGATGTGATCGATCAGTGTGGCGGATTTGCATAAAAATTCTTTATTGTTGATGTTTTAGGAGTTTTTGACAAATGGAAGTTGTTGAAGTAGAATGAACACATCCATGAAATGGAATGATCCCTTGTTGTATTCACGGTTGATATATGAACTCCCAAGTTGGGAGTCCCAACTCCTTTTAATGCCCGCCCTCCAACGGAAGATGAGCAAAAGCAGAATGGGATTATCAATAAAATGGAGCAAAGGGAAAGAGCAATTAAGTTGGATAAACTTGAAGCCAAGTTGGAGCAAACTGTATGATATTGACAAATAAGTAATTAAGAATGACGTCAAAAAAAGAGAACAAATACCTCACAAAGAATATTGCTACTTTTATTAATTATTTATTCATGTTGTAGGTAATTCTCTCATTATCAATATTATCATTATCTCAATGAAAGTTACGTAAAACAGTTTTGATTCATGGTTCATTAGATAAAATATATTAGTTTATCGGTAACTAGTTTTGTCCAACAATTTCACCAATCAAATGTTCATTTAATTCGTTCTTACTTAATTGAACAGCTCCAGAAATAACAGTAAACAAAAAAGCACAAAAACTAAAACAATGACTTTGGAAAAACAAATACTTTTTTTGGGGTCACAAGTTGTGACTCACAACCGTGTACATAGGCACTTCAGACTTCAATATGCCGTGTCTATTTGAATTATCATCAGTAAATCCAAACTACACTTACAAACAAAAATAAGAAGTATCTTAAAAATATTACAAATCTGCAACGTGCGAAAGCAGATGAACAGTAAAAAACACGAACGTCATTCTCTGGAAACTAGCAATTTAGCAATCTAAGTCAACTTGCAGATTATCGTTTCGTTGACTGTAATGAATATCAATAATATCAGTAGTATTAAATCAGAAAATTATAGTGACTATACCAAACTACAACTTAAAATACTTGACCATCTTGTGGCTAACATGGGCTTCGATGAGATTTTTCAATATTGTTTCCAGCGACACGTGAATTCCTGCCTGCTTATCAAAGGTTGGATCATCAGTTCTGTGCTCATACTCAAACCCAACGTACAGTGCAGGTGGCTCTCCACTCGTATCGAACGCAATCAACATTTTTACATTAACCCATTCCTCCGTTGGAGGAACTCTTGGTAATGTAAGTTTAATCTGTTCACAAATTTTTCCGAGCATATCCAAGGGACTTGATGCTGGATATTTGATTGAAAGCTGACCAGACATGCTCATCCATTGACCATGTAGTAACGTTATAATTGAAGGATGGCACCGAAAGAAGCAGGCTTGTGCATACTTTCTCCGAACATTAGCCGGAATTTTCCCCAATTTCTGCAGTAAAGTAGACTTGGATTGGTAACTTAACTCGGGATTAGATTCTAAAGAACTTGTTGTTGGGGCTAGCTGTGCGGGTAAACTTGTTATGGACGAAGTTTTTCTCAGCTTTGCCAAAGGCTCCTGTCCACTTTTATTTTGGTCTATAGCTTCAGATGAAGAGCCGCTCGTAACATGAGATCGCTTTCTGTTTGGTATGTAGGCTGATGAATCCTCATTCAAAAGGTCCGTTCGTCTTCGCTCAACTTCCTCAAAGATCAGTAAAGCCTTGTCTGGTTCCAACTTGACACAACTGAAAGAGTCCTTCTCCATAATGGGGCGAATTTTTTCCCAGAGATGGGACTCGGTAAACAAGTCAAAGACAACGTTCACCCAAAACACTTTCATTTTCATGAGCACCACGACTTCGTACATAGACAAGCTTCCAAGTGTTGTATAAAATGATTTGTAGAAATTTTCCGACAAGTGTATTGAAAACGCAGGAAAGTATAATTCGGGCGCGGCTTGAGCCTCACCTTGAATTTCTGCCCGCTTATTTGGTGGGACATAATGAACAATCGTTTTAGGTTTGGGCTTCTGCACTGGCGCCTCAACTTGACTCACAGTCTTTGATTTTGACGAACCAGCAAATGGAGTATGGGATTTAATAGCGTACCCATAGTTGTCGTCAAATCTAATACTGATTTCCGGAGGAGGAATTTGCTGAATTGGCGCTTCCATTTCTAATTCACAGATGAACTGAACAGATTGCTCATTAATTGGTGGGGGAATTTCTGGTTGGCTCAATGACACGTTGGACTGATGACTGGGAAGAGCTGAAGACTCCGACCATGATGAGTGTGAGGATGGTGCTGCAGAAGTACGAAATGATTGAAAATTTTCTGGTACGGAGGAAGGAATAAATTTTACAATAGGTTCAGCATTTGTCTTGCTGTCGTTCTTACCATGGGCGTCTTTGGGTTCCTCTTTCACTGAACTGTTCTCCACAACGATGACAATATCTTTCAAGGACTGGTCTGATTTTTTCGTTGTCTTGGATTGAGATGAAGTTGATTCTATCGCAGCAACGTTCTTCTTAGACCATGAGGTAGAACTGGAAGTGGCTGGCGGGGTCCAAGCGGATGATTCATCTTGTCTTGGTTCAGTACTACCGTGCGATCCCTTCTTGGTGTTCTTAGGCACTACAATAATACTTCTCAGAGCCTTCTTGAAAGGATTTTCATTATCCTTATTTTCCTCTGGACTACGATCGGGGCTTGTGGGGACAGTATATCCAGAGTAAAAAGCGTATGGTTCAGGTCCAGGGGCTGAGGATAGTGAGGATGTGGAAGTTTTCTCGTCAATGTCAAACATGCTAATTCTCTGAACCCTCGTAGAGTTGATATCCCTATCACGGTCTCGATAACTCAAACTATCATGGCTACTACTTGGACGATCCCGTTGATCCTTTTCTTCAGACTTTGAAAACCCACTGTAGTTATAGTTGTCCTCATAAAA
>JAQGAH010000791.1:0-25390 GCA_034696885.1 Lepidocyrtus paradoxus | reverse complement strand
ACTATTATTGCCATTTCAGTATTTTGAGCGAATTTTGCGAGACTTTCCTCAGTCATTTCTGAAATATTCATGCATGGCAGTGTTTTCAAAAAGATGGTCATCGCGATGGAATATCGTAACGATAAAGATGAAAGATGAAAGATACTTCATCTTTCATCGTCATCTTTTATCGTAGAAGGGTTTATGGAAACTATCGTTCATCGTCATCTTTATCGTAAAAAGGTTTATGGAAACCATCGTTCATCGTCATCTTTATCGTAGAGGGATTATTAGGACTATCTTTTATCGTTATCTTTATCGTAAGAAAATGATTCTCAGTATATTCTTACTATGTATTTATGTATTTCTCATACTTGTTGCATCTAAATTGCATCCTTTTATGGTCCATGTATAAAATTTACAGGTATAAACTTGAAAATATTACTGATATTCATATTCAATTCATAAAGCAAGATGCATTTGCTCTCTTTCTCAAAAATTCTCGTTATCGTTCATCGTTATCTTTATCGCAAGGTGAAAATAATCTTTATCGTCCATCGTTATCTTTATCGTAGTTCTTGCGTAAAAAGTCATCGTCCATCGTTATCTTTATCGTAGTTCTTGCCTAAGAAGTCATCGTCCATCGTTATCTTTATCGTTCGAAACAAAAAAATCCATCTTTCATCTTCATCTTTCATCGTCGAGACCATCATTTTGAAAACACTGATAACTGACCCAATCATGACCGTTTCGTTTGATTCACCTGCACAAATAAAAACAAAAGGATGAGTAAATTTTACATAAATATTTTGATAAATTCATCCGGCTCGAGCCGAAGGTTACGTCCACCACGACGATCCCGACTGGAGATCTCTCGAAAGTAAAATAAAATGGCAGCAAAACAACGATTTTTTTCGTGGTTTTTTCCAAGATAATTTTTTTCAACCACCAACGGCAAAAACAACTGCCAAACCTGCTAATTTAATGCGTGTGGAGTAATTAGGGATTACAGTTGTTTTCGCTTCTGAATCTCTTGAGTTGGTAAATACGTCATGTAAAAAGTGAGTTTTGGAGCGAATGAGTGAAGGATATGACGAAGATGAAGCAGTTTCCCGTCTTTTTTCTCAAGATAAAACTCAGCCAGTTAAGAATGACGAGACTGCTTTTGTCTCTCGACCATTTTTTAGGGTAAAAACATGTAATTGATAGTGATTATGGTGGTGGCTGATGAGAAAATAGTAGTTAGGCCTATTATAAATATATAAACGTACCTACTTTTTTTACTTGGTTTTTTACTTTCAACTCGAAAAGTGGGAAATAGGCAGTCTATTCTGCTGTGACATTGGCAAAGATAACTGTAATGATAATGATAATTATAGTTAAGGAAGGCTAATGTAACAACTCACTTGATATTGAGTTATGCAGAATCGAGCTCTAATCTGCGCTGGCTCTTCCTCCCTCCCTTTCAATAGTCATTCATTTAGGCAGGAGCACAACTAGAGCAATTACTTATTATAACTTAAATGGAGAAATTATACGGGGATAATGCGATCCGAGGAGAGAAAAAAAATGAATAAAAATAAGTTTTGTTCTGTTTTTCCATTAGACGCTTGCAGCGTTCTGCGTGTAAACCTCACCCCACAACAGACAAAACTTGACTGACTGGGCTATGCACTTTTTTCTCGAATGTTATCTTCATGAAAGCCTTTCGGGATGTTCATATCAGCATACCAGTCAAAACCACCATTATAGCTATATGGCATGGATAGATGAACAAAGTATAAAATCCCAATCAGCGACAACGCTTCAGCGTTATATTCAATCCTCATCATCATCATTAGCCATTAAGCATTGTCAAAAGCAGCTCATGTGGTCGTACAGAGCATCATCCCATATGGTTTTGAAACCGTTGGTGGAAGGTGGAATTCTAAAATAATTTAGGTAACTTTAGTACTTGGTCCCTTTCTCATTTTTCTTTTATTGGATCCATCTCCTACGCAGAAAGTTAGAAAAAAAACAAGCCAAGCCACAACCACATTTTCCCCCAATGATCCAGCAGCAGATAGCTATCCAAAAATCTCGTTATAATTTGACGAGAGATGCTCTGTCTGCTCGTGAATATTAATCGGACAGAACAAAAGTTTACATGTGCTCATAAACCTTTAACTGGAGAGACGAGCCAAAAGGAATGAAACCGAAAATGTTGCAAACTCATAATTTTGCATGATTATGATGATATGACTATTCATTTTATTTGGCTGTTTACGTATACGATCATGCTGAATTTTGATGATCATGAATATGATCATAGCCATATGAAATGATGAAATTGAGAAATAACCACAGATATAAATACTTTTTGGAAGTTTTGGACTAACTGATGTGGCAGGATGGTGATGGTCGTAAAATTTTTTAAAGCTCCTGCACACTGTCAATAATAATACAGGGATTTTTTTTCGTTCCTTGTCCTCCCTCTTAGTTCCTTTGTTAATTCTGGAGTGGATGGAGTTGTGGAGCTGGAAAGTGTCTGGACGCCAGCATCAGCTAAAAAAAAATTTGCAAAGCTTGTTCTATGGAAGAGCATATGAGCCATTCTACTCCATTAATTATGTCTGTAGATGGGATTCTCTTCTTCGAATGCAGAGTTGAAGATCGGACATGACATTTTTTAGCCAGAATCATGTAGGCAAGAAAATTTCAGAAGAAATATGAGAAGGCTGCCATGTCGCTTTTGGAACTGCGGGAGGACAGCAGTATGCATTGTCCATATTTAATATTTCTTTCCGACATGATTAAACTAATGCAGTTTAGCTTCACAAAAGACAACATGTCTCGTCTTCCTGACAGTCGGCATATATTGCAAGTTTGCAACTTTCAAGCGGGGGATTTATTGCTGGATGGCACGTCAGCGTTTAGTCATGTAGTTATTCTTCAGATGTCACTTTATGTTTTATTCAGTTGTTAATCACATAATTAATTGGGCGTTTTAGTGTAGATTGTGACAGGAGGTCGTATGGTGCATCTTTGACGTGATGATGATGACGTTAATTTACGTTAGTGGCTTCCGAAATCCAAGTTTATATCATTTCTCATAGATAAAAGTAGGTAAATGAATGATGCTGTTCGGATACATCGGAGCGGTTTGAGCTTCCTAAATCCTAAACACAATCGCAGCATGACATGGTGTTGGAGCAATTTATCAAATCGAGTCAAAATCATCGTCACTGTAAAAATGAATCCGTGTTGGGAGCAAGGAGCGAATCAACTCGCTGGTACAGAGTTCATAGTCCACTTGGTATATTTTGGACTTTTGAATGCCGATGAATTTTCGGGCGGAGAGCATTTCTCAAACTTTTTATTAAACATGTCGTTGCTCGAAATAATATTCCAGGTAAAACTCTTTATAGTCAAAGAGAAATAGAATCATCCATTGATCTACAACAGGTTTTGATTAATGATCCATTTATAAAAAAATATTTTTGAATTGCTTTATCTGAGGTAGTTATCGTTCGTAAACTTGAAGCGCTGGAGAATCCGAGCATAAAATTTTACTCCGATAAAAACCTGAATTTGATGTTGTTTTCAAACATGGAGTATAAAAGTTGGAAAACAATTTTACTACTTACAGTCAGACTAGGTAGCCAACAATTTACAAAATATAACGAGTAGCCATATTCATTTCAGCATTATTATCCACATTCATGAAATTGATTATTTATGAGATATCATTGCTTTTTTACCACAATAAACTGGAGCATATATCGCAATTTCAGAGGTACTCCATTTACCGTGAGATAATTATGGGAATTTAGACCAATCTGCAAAATCAAAACAACTATATTGTATAATCGAAACCAATTATGATATAATTATCCACCTTCAGAGACTAAAGTATCTATTGCATTACTATATCGTATTGTTGTAAGCACAACAAGAATTAATCATTGTTGGGAAAGGTAAGTAGATAATTGAGCTTCACAATAAAAACAGCTAGAAAAGGAAACCTTATGAATGCGTTTTAACCTCTGCTCACCTCTACCTCTAGACTCCAGACGTCTCACTTTGCCCCACTCAAAGTTCTGAAAGGTAATTAACTTTTTAGTCAATCCCTCGAGATATCTGATGCCTTCCATTATATCATGATTATGCGATGATTGACTGAGAATTGAGATGAAGAAAAAAATGTTGTCTTTAATTTGTAGAATGATGACTTTCAACAAACATCTTTTTTTATTGTCTATCAACAGTATCTCCAGTTATCATAAATTTATTGTAATATATATTTTAATATGTGTATTAATTACGTAGAATATAACTATTTGTATTTAATATTTAGCTTACAACAACAAATATATTCTTGTTTAGTTCTCCGTGGGCATAATATTTTTATCTTTTAATCTTTTCGTTTTTTTCTACTTTTTTTTTCTTGTCAAACTAAATATCTCTTTTCTTCTCTGTATTATTCCGTGTATTATTTAGAAGGACCTCATATTTCATTCACTTACACATCTATATACAATTATTACAGAGGAGACAAAATATTTTTATTGATCAAGATTTTAACCCCTTTAGCAGTAGATATAGCCTAACTACAGATATCATAGTACTTTAATGAGTGAGTTATCCTCAACAATACTTAATTATGGTTATAGATATAATATCGACATTGAATAAACTATAGCTTAACATCCAATTCCCCATCCCAATTTTTATTATCCAATCCAGATATATTTGGTTATAACCGCGGAGACTCTATTTACTTTACTGCTTAAGCTATGAAATACGTTTTTAAACACGGTGAAAACCAATTAATTCAAAAGGACTATAAATATAATGCTCGCCATATGTTCTTAATGACACCTGCATAAATCAATTTAATATTTAACTCTTATATTGATACTGATTCAAACTCGTACCGCTCATGTACGACCAGCATTAAAAAAAACCACAAAACAAACAGAACCAGGCCAACTCTTAAATTCGTAAAAGTGATCTGTTTTTTTAATGAAACATTTTATATATGTATCCGGGTTTTACTTATTTGGATTTTTAAGTACATATATTTGAAACTGTCACCATTAAATTCGTAATGATAGCTACGCCAATTAAATGCGTCCAAACGCATCATCTCAGCCTATTTAGCTTTAAGTAGCAATATGGTTAGTTCATTCTTTCAATCTTTTACAGAATTTTTTTTTGTAGTTCGATATGAGAAAACAGTCCGTTTTTGAGCTTACTTACATACGCTCCCATTGAATTACACTAATTATATTTATGGCTTTTCAGAACTCAAACCAATCATATCGGAAAAGCTAGGCTTGCCATCCTTTCCATTGTTCTTCGCTGGCTGCTGAAAGTGATTAGGCAAGATTAGCTTTTCCTCCTGTTTTTAAAAAAGCTTCATTTATCCCAACAATACTTCATGTAAACAGCTGAATTGAGCTAGCAAATCCATATTAATGATTAATCATAATCAGTAAATCGCAACTCAACTGTTGATCATGTTTTTTTAGCATTATTGCGCAGTTTTTTTAGAACGTGAACAATTTTGATACCACCCATATAGTAACGTTTTTTTAGCTTAATAAGACTAGCTAAGTAACCTTTACAAGTTAAATTCCAAATTCTGATTATAAATTAGAAGAAGGCTAGTCAGTAATTTAAACACGTCTTGATTCGCCCCCGACAAGGGGAATATTAATTAATCTGCACATTTGGGATCAGTACTTTATATAACGCCATCATCATTTCATTTCCACCTAGATATTTCCGGCCCGCACAAAAAGTCTATCGGTAGCAGAGACCGATTTTAAACTTTACATCTAAACTTATAAGATAATGTCTTTAAATAATTTCAACGAGTAGCAATGCCTTGATTTGATGTGTGTTTACGTGTATGAATTACATAATATTGCTATCTGTTCCAAAACAATCTTTGGAAACCAATTAACGACTTTCGCTACTGCACATAAAAAGTAAGGTACATACATGCGGATAGAATAATACGCTTGAATATTCAAAATAAAAATAACATAACTATTTGGAATGACTAGTCACAAAGTATATTAGTATAATCAGAAATACAAATGCGAAACTGCTGCAAACAGAAAAAAACCAAGCCACTTTGTCCTCAGTGTATTTCGCACTTAAAATTAACTGTACTCATTACGTATTATGCAGTTGACAATAAAGAATATTAGTAATTACCTTCTAATCATATTATAATGCATCAAGAAGGTACTTTGGTTAACCAACTTGAGTCAAGTTATTTCTTTTTCATTTTGGTCTCACATTGCATTGTTCGATGCGTGCTTTTGTCCTTCATATATTTTGATATTAACAATCAGTAAAATGTCAGTACTTAAGTACAATTACATCGGTCTTTACATTACCTATTAGTGCAAATGAGTGCAGTTGAGAGTCGTTCAGTAACGTCCTCGCTAGAAAACATGTTTGACTAGCTTATTAGCAAAAGAATAGAAAAAAAATGATAATTGAATTTCCAAATTGCAAACTCTTGGAGGTGCATGACAAGAATGGGGTGTGGTGCTGTCTATCGGATATCCCTTTAGGCGTGTATTTGGTTTACTGATTCACAATTAATACATAATTACTTAACGGTACAATCACTACAATTTAAGCAGATATACTTACGCAAGTATCTTCTACAGTGAACTTAAACATAGCGCCATTAATCTTTGGAATTTTTAAATATACTTTATTTATAATATTCTTATTATCACACAAAGGAGTTTTGTTAACCTCGGACTACCAACTTTATAAAATAAATACGGATTTTCCCCCACTACTTGCTCACTTTGATATATTGTTCTGCAATTGAATATACTTGATGTGTTATTATAAGTGCAACTGTAACCGACAAAACACATTAAAGTTAGTTTGAAGAGAAAGATTTTGAGATTAAAATGTAACTGGTAACAAACAACTGGAATACTACAAAGTGACTACGAGCCCCTCATTTGAATAAATATATTATGTTAACTCGAGGTGAAGCGGATACTGTTGTAGAGTTTTAAATTATAGTTTACAAACTTTCACGGTAATACAAGGAGAAACTGCATTAGTTACGGTAGGTGTAATTATAATTGTAGGTAAGAGGTTTCCTAAGCCTTTGCTGCTACTATAACATACTACGTACATAACACATTACGCTTTGGTTGGTGTGCTTAATCCTTTTTAATACATTAGTTTGTCCAGCAATAATCTGATCTTTACGGAGCCGTCTGCTCCGCAGGAGAACAGACGTTTACTTCCTTCCAGAGATAACTGGGTGACACCTTGACCAGGAATGTTTTTGAAGAAACCGGACCGTGAGTGCTCTGCTGGGAAAACTGCCCGAGCTTTCCCGTTAAAATCCCAGACTTTAATATCACCATCTGCAGCTCCAGTACAGAAAAACTCCTCCGATGGATCCAAACAAAGACACTTTATAGCACTTTCGTGTCCTGTAAAAATCAAAGGTTTAATTAAATTGCTTTAAATACAATTCGATCAGTTTAACGGAAACTAATTAACCAATATATTAACCTTGAAATCTGTGGCGTAGTGAACGCTGTCGCACGTCCCATATGCAAACGGCTCCTTTCTTTCCAGCAGAAATTAAGCTTTGATGTTCCTCACAGTACGCCAGAGCCACACATCCCTAGAAAAAAATAATTAAGAGTTATATTTAAAACCGGCAAATCATTGAGAAATCCTTTTCATTCATTCAACAATATAGAAAAATCGTCTCACCTGTTCGTGGCATGTGAATGACGCAATCTGAGCTTTCTTCATTGGCATCAGCGTATCCCAAAGGGCCACATTTTTGGATTCCGTACTAATTCCTCCACTAGCAATTAAGCTAGAACTTCCAAGAAAGACAAAGTCGCCTGTTTGCTTGGAGTGGCACTGTACAGTCTATGAAAACGAAATGGAAATAAATCAAGCATTAAAGATACAATTTCAAACTTTCAAAAACCAACAAGTCAACAGGTTTGAGAATTATCTTACATAGAATGGTCTTGGGTTTGCTCCAATTTGCCATAGGCTTAATCTTCCGTCACCTATATATCACATAAAAAATTGTAAGTTCAAGCCCTTTGTAAACTTATCACAGCCTTTCACTAAATGAACTTAAGAACAAGCAACTTACCGTCTGACACCCCAAACTTATTTCCGTGGAACCGTATTCGGGTGACCTTAGCAAACGTACCAGGAGGCCTTGGAACCGCTACTGACTGAGCATGAGAAAACTCCCACAATCTTACAGATCCATCTTGGCTACCAGACAGATCTAAAACATTTAAATTGTAAAACAACGTATTAGGGACAGAAGTTCTAGAGCAATAATATAAATAAGCTAGTTTGTGAGGTCTTACAGAGCGGCAGCGTAGGATGAGAAGCCATTCGCCGTACTCCATCAACACGATGTTTAAGAATCTATGAAATATAAAAATGGTTTCGAATAAGATGGTGGACATTGATTTAGCTCAATTCTAAAGAGATTATAAATCATAATATAATATTTAATTTAGGAGTTATGAAACTAAATCAGCTAATTTACTTTTGTCTCTCGTTACAGTGAAATAAGATAGCAAATAAGCAAAAAAGCTAAAGCTAGTGAGACCAAGATTATCAATTTGAAAGAGGAAACAAATTCAAAAATCACAAAAAACTGCTGACTATGTCGCAAAACAATCAGGTAAACTGAAAATGATACAAAAAGGTTTTGTCAGCAGTAACGCTATATAAAAACAACATTCTGAAAATCTTTACCGGAACCATAAACCGTCTTGAACGCTCATACACATACTGGACAAAGTTAGCATTTGTACAACCATGGAAAGTCACCCCTTTTATCTATGATGGCCAATTGTTGAAACATTGCAAGAGTATTAGCAGCAACAGTAAGAGCAGCATAGTAGTAAATTGGAGGAATAGATACAGAAAGACAGTTTGTCAGAAAGTGTAATCGTATACAGAAGAGTTAATCACAATTTCAACATTACATTTCCTTTGTAAGTTTAACTTCCAATAATACATTTAGAAATAAAATGGTTAGAGTATTTTGCTACATAATAGGTTCAATATTGTTTGCTCATTCTTACCAAGGAATGACTTCCCTTTTGAGGTTTCTCCACATTCTCCAGTAACTTTCGGTCAGTTGGGCTCTGGACAACCAGGTATGATGAATTGGAAAGTGTTTCTGGATCCCTACCAAAATCAAATCAAAACGAAAAGCAAATATAAAGAAACTGAAATATTCCATTACACAACAGCCATATTCCATGATAAACATACAAATACGACAGAAAAACGGCTTACTTGTAAAGATTAATGAGATCAAGTTCAAATTGGTCTTCAAACTTCCAGCTCTCCATTTGCAGTAAAACGCTGACATCCAACTCTTGTATTTCTTTCGGGGTTGCAATAGCCATTAAGCCACTTCCGGACTGAAATCATTAACAAAATCATTAGAAAATTAAATTTTCAAGCCATTATTAATGTCTTTAATACACTGTATTTACGAATAAAGAAGAAATATTACTTGGTTCAAACAAAATGCGGATATGGATTCATGATCTTTATGAACGATTCGAACAGGTCCTGATGGTATACACTCTTCCTCAGACTCTTCACCAGTTCCGTCTTCCTTCTTAAGTACACGGTGTTCATAACCAATATCACCGAATATTGAAAATGTGTCATCAGGCCTCTTCTTTCCAAACACAAACCGAATAAAATAGTTCTGAACATCTTCTTCTCTAACTAAAAAGTTCCACAGTCTTCTAAGGCCGAATGTTGATTTCTTGGATCTGAAATAACGTCAAAATTACTGGTTAGCTATAAGTTCATAATTGACAAAAAAACAAGCAAACATAAAGTATTTAATTGAGAACTTACAAGAAAGGCGTATTGGTTGGTTCAAGAAGGGCTCTGTACTTATGAATCGGTGGTCCAGACAAATTCTCTACAGTAACATTTTGTAGATAGTTCAATGGAGCGGGTGATACAGCCTCCAACTCTTTAAAAAGCTGCTGCTTCCACACAGTAAAGACTCTCATAACTCCGTCAAGAAATGGACTAATATGCGAAAGCTCTGCAGCGTCGATTCCCGCAATTTCAACTAATCTTTCCAATTCCTTCCGAGCCAACTTTACGGTCGCCAATCGCATCAATCTCCAAGAGTAGGAAAAGGGGTCTTCGCCCTCTGTTGTTCGAGTGTCAATGGTTGACTTTTTTGATTTTGGTTCCCATCCCATGCCATCATCTTCTTCTTCCTCTTCCATCTCATCTTCTAGTTCTTCTTCATCTTCAGAGTCTGCGAATGTCGTGGTAGCATGTCCACCGCCTCCTTCCATAATAGAATCGGTATCTGTGTGCCTGGATTTTGGCTTTCCCATGAGATAACCGTAAATGGGAATTTCAGGCGGAACAAATTTTTCTCGGAAGCTGGGTCTCTCTTCCTAGTATTGTTACAAAAACACCTTATATTATAGACTTTTTACAAAAAAATCAACTTAATAATCAGCATAGCCCAAGAAAAAATCCCAAATCGTTATATACCAGCACCCGACAATAAAATCACAAAACAAACATTCTCCTTGCCTTAGCAGAAGCGGTGGGAGTTCGTGGACTAGTAAGAGTAAACTGCTGGCCCAATAACTTCATGTTAAATTTCATGCGGGCTTTATTTAAACTTGCAAATGTTGTCCAAACTGAAGACGGAGATGTATCTCCACCATCTTTATCGGAGGACGTACTGTTGTGGGAGTGTGGCTGAAGAAATGATGCAGAGAGAAAGGACAGACAAACATATGTACAGATAAGTAAACTTGCTACAGCACTCTGCTCTAATAATCTATATTCACCCAAAACCATTATAATAACTACATTTGGCAAAAAAATATTAACTCCTGCTTACATGGAGTTGGTGAATGGCAGGAACTTTGATTTGCCGTTTCGTTCCTCCACCGAAAATGGAGGAGAATGCTAGCGCATCCATCTTTTTCGCCAAGAGCCTGAAGATTCCTTTGGCATCACAAATTGCAATACTGTGAACAAATATACTTGCATAGATAGCTGCATAGCTTTCTACTAATAAGTATTTAAGTTTGGGACTTTCTCCATCTTCCTCTCTGGATAAGATTCCTCGGAGTATGGAGACGCCAGGCCATTTGTCCGGAGTAGAAATCACTTTCTCTCCAATATTGTCAATAGTTCCAGTACCAGAACTACTCCATCTTCTTCTCCTCGGAGCATATAAAAGCGAAACACCAGGATCCTTTGTTGTGTCATTTTCAGAGTCGCTCAATGCTTGAAACAGGCATGCACTTAGGGCTACGGCAGAGTCGCGAAGAACAAGTACAACTCTAAAAATAAGAAATAAAAAAACTTTTAAAGTCACTGTACTGCTCATCAATACAATATCCAAATTGTTACGTTTATGGAAATACCTCCAGTCACAAACCACAGCGCTCATTTCTTCATGTGGCTCATCATAAATATCCGACACATCATCCTGCTCGGATGACTTTTTCACAGGGGATCCATCTGGATTAAACTCTTCATCATCATTTAATTCCTCGATATTGTCCTCTCCTGCATCCTTCTTACTCTCCTCTGCCTCTGCATTTTCTTCCGATTTCCCAGTTGGAGACTTGATAGAAGACTCGAGAGCAGAAGATGCTTTTCTTGATGCGGGAGCCTCGTCCTTATTTAGAGGACACACCGGGACAGCAATAAGCTCAGAAATTGTATGTAAAATGTCGCGAGCAGATGATTGAATAAACGAGACGGCTGTCTTGGTAGGATTTGCAACTGCTGAAAGTAGAGGGAATTCGGAATGCAGGAACGGTAGGGGTGACACAAGAGATGGACCAGTACCACTGTAATGACATATTCATGTTACAGAATCGAATTAAAATATGTTTTGGCAAATTAATTACAAAGTATGATTTAGCTTTTTTCAATGTAAACACTGACCTCGACTTTTCTTTTTGCAGTTCATCAAGAAGAAATACTAGCTCAATATATACTGGAGCCAAAGCATGCGCATGAAGTCTAGAGAAGGCGAGGAGAGTGGCCAATAAATGACGGTTAGCTTTCAACCATCTACTCCTTCTTGAAATTACCCCCATCTTCCACTCCAAATCCAATTTTTCCGACAAAAGTATGTCATGCAAACCACTTCCATGAGTATCAAGTTTTGGTGTTAAGCTTCTGTAATAGACAATTGCAGATAAATTATTGTTATAATTTAAAAAAAATCAGCCGTATGTTGAGACTATATGTCTACGCACCTGTCTCGAACGCTCCATTCATCGTCACCTGTCTCATCGTCGTCACTCTGATATTTGCACAGCTCTTTTAATGTTGGCACCTAAAAATCATTATAGAATTGTTGTATTAAGACTTGTAGCATGGTTAAGATGTACAAATCATTAATCAGGTTCAAAAGTCAATAAATCCTCACCTGCTTTTCTAGCCAAGCATACAAATGCAACCTTAATTCAGTCCCTTCAAGCTGGCCTGCAATGCTCACAATTTCCTCAGACATTAGTTTAAGACAACTGGCTAGTTTAAGTTCAACTGCAATCATTGTTTGCGGATCGTTCAAATCTTCTTCCAGCTCTTCTAGAGCAGCACTATCCTCCTCCTTCGACATACTGGCATTGAGGGGATTACGGCCAGATTTCTGTACGCTGCCCCTGTGATTGACAACTACAGCTTCGTCACTGTTTTTGTTCTCATCTTCTGAATTTTCTTCGTCATCCCAATCTAACTTTAGTTCGTCATCCTCCAATTTTTTGGACAGAGCAGATGAGCCCCAATCGAAATCCATAGTACTCTCCTCTGTAAAATAGAAAGAACATATTGATCTAATAGAAAACATAATATTACTAATGAAAACGGTAAGCAAAACTCTAAACATTCCTAAGATTGAAGCTAAACTTAGCGTGTAGGGAAATTAACTCACTTTTGGTCTCTTTCGAACCAAAATCCAACAGGGATGTCCCAGTTCCACTGTCGATCAACTTACCTCCAGTGGTTACATGATCAGCCTCATCAAATCCGGATATAATTCCAGACTCAATTTGGCTGTCGTGAGTTTTCTCCGACTTTACGGGAGAGCAAAGTTTACTGCTCAGTCTGTGGTACGACTTTGGTAGTTGCGATAGAACATGGATTGCCATAGTTGGGCATCCTGCTGCATAATGGGAATGCGCTGTGTAGAAATAAAGTCTCCTTTCTTGCAGATTCAAAGCCAACGTTCCTTTTGCCTTGTTTTGTCTAACCAAAAGTGGGTGGCCACGCAGAAAGACGTAGAAATTGAAAATTCTAGAAGACATTTTAGTCTCTAGTAAAATGTCCAAACTGGACTGATATTCTTTCAACATCCACAGCGCTATTGAACACAAGAATGGGTCTCTGTCCGGCTCTCCAATTTCACCCGGTCTCGGATTGATTATTTCCTGAAAGGTTAAGAATAAGATGATTATTATTAATTATAACATTATCTGTATTATTAAATATTACATTAAATTGGGATTCCGGAAAATCATAAAATGCTTACGGTTTGCAACAAATTCTTGACGGAAGTCGGTGTTGGGTCTAAATCCCCACCATCATAGAGACGAGAAATGACCAAAGCCAACTGAATATCTCTCAGCTTTGACAAACACACTTCAAGCGCGTCCTTTAAACTTCCGGCTAGCAAGAAGAATGCAGCAGCATGTTCAAACCGTTGTTTACCCAAGAGTGCGTAAGCATTCTTCAACGCTGCTTTTCTCCATCGTTCTTGACTGAAATCGTTTTGGAAGAACGTTGCCATTTTTTCCTCCCTTAATGAACGATATAAACCCCATAAAAGTGTCTTCTTTTTCATTGCCAAGTAAAATACTGCAGCGTCCATGGGATCCTGCTGACGTTGGAATGCATACTTTCCCAACTTTTCCATACACAAACGCAGCGTCTGATTGTTTCGCAGCCACCAACCAACTCCCAACTCTCTCATCTGCTGCCAAGTCATTGTCCCTTTTTGATATGCAGGGATTAAATTGAGAATGTCCTCCTGAGACTCTGAGTGGAATGCCCAAACAACATCAGAAGTGGAAATTCCTTGTTTCTGAAGCTGAACCCTTTGAGCAGGTGGCAGACATCGAATGAGGTATGTGTACTGTTTAACTACAATTAGAAACCGGAGACCGCATTCATCAAGAGAATCTGAAATCAGTAAAAAACTCAAGGTAAATGTTAAGTTATCAATATATATTCGATGAGGAACTGGACAGAAATAATATTAAAAATCTTCAATAACCTGGGGTTCCATCATGAATATGAGATTGCTGTACTTCGCGTTGATCCAAGCGCGTTCCAATTGCAGCCACTGTGTCAGCAAGTGCGAGTAAATGCATTTGATCAAGTGAATTCAATCCAGGAAGTTGCGTATGAGTTAATACTCTTGATAGTTGTCGAGATTGTCTTTGTCCAAAGGTTAAAGGTTGATTATCCCCACTCGTAGAGCGGCGCCTTTTACGACTTTCTCCTCCTGCACCAATTATTCCATCATCATCCTCATTCTCCAAAAAGTCGTCAAATACTGATTCATCCAAAGGCTCATCCGTTGTTTCCATATTAAAAAGATCGTTGTAATCCTTCTACAATTGACAATTATTTGAAAATGAAATCCTCTCATACCACAACAGAACAAGCTTTCACACTTTTAGCAGATAGGAAATCATTCCCATTCCAAAACATTTCGTGTTACGCACCGATTTGTCATCATTCAATTGTTGATTTGATTCCTTCTCAGCACTCAAAAGCATCCAAAGAGGCACTGGAGGAATTGTCCTCATCTCCGAATAGTTTAAACTAAACTCTTCCGGTTGGAAAACCACTGAATTTCTGTGTTCTAATGGGCTTGGAGGTGTTGGGCCCGGATAACTAACGGATAAACAACGAGATCTGGAATAGCTTCTTGGCCTGCCGTCTTCATCGTGCAGTAGCGAATTCTGACGTTTCAAATTTCCTGCACCTCCCCCGAGACATCTAATATAAAATTAAAAATAGCAAGTTAATTACGTTTTTATTGTATTCACGTCATGTGCAAATACTTTCTGCCAATCTCATTTCATTACCTCACTAAATGACCCAAAATTACACGAACCCAACGTGCTTTCCCTGAGTTTAGCATTTCCATCAATTGCTTGGGATGATACTGCGGTAAGACTGGATAGCAATGTCTTGTATACTGGAAAAGGCCGACACTACCGGAAAGCAAGGAGAGTTCAATGTGAGGACGAGTCGAGTGCTCCTCAATCTCCGTATGGTGCCTCGTCAATTCCGACGATGATGGGAGCAAGGTGCTCACGTCCTACATATTTTGTCAAATGACATGTGTCAAACAATATGTTGATATTTAAACGGATAATTTTCAAATTGACTCTTCCGTTGTTTACCGTCAAATTCTCTAAGGCCCATTGGGAGTACACCTGCATTTCATTTCGCATTGCAACAACACACACTGCGTGAATCCATCCAAATCTCACGGGAAATGGTCGTAACCCATCAGCAGAACTCAGCTTGAAGGCATGGAGTGGAAGCCAGTATTGAGATTTACAAGATGCAGCAGAAGGTAGCACCTTTGCTCCAAAAGTTACCGACGGTTCCCGACTCACATGGGCAAATAAACATATCTGAAAGCAAAGGATGATATAGTACTTGACCCCATCACCGTTTTGAAATCGCTAACAAGCTGAATTAAGTTTTCATCTTACCATATCGGTAATTGCTAATGCTAGAATATGCTGCGCATCATGCTTTGGAATCCACTCAAGATGAACAGCAGTGACTTCTTCTCCCGTTTTCAATTCAATGGTGTCCTCCAATAACCATTCTGATCCTATTACATCAAGAAAAAAAGTTTTCATTATCATTTTCATACGTATGACCAAACCGATCAAAGATATTTAGCTTAAAAATCGATTACAAATCCGTACCCCCTGAACTTTCACACTCGTATACAGTAATTGCGCTACTTTCATGACTTTCCGCTTCAACTCCTTCGGCATTTGTGTCCAGATCTTTGTCTTCATCCAAGAGATTCCTTTCCTTTGTCTCTCGATCCAACTTGTAAACGCAAGCGATCCTCCCACTGTACGCAGCACTAGCTTGTAATAATTGTCCTTTCTCTTTGCAAGCTCCCAATGTGTTCCACTCCTTGAAGCATACTTCCACGTTTTCTTCCTGGCAAACTGTTCTATCGGTGGAATTTACCACTCCGCTAGAATTTAGCACTCCGTTACCAATCAGATCACTATCTGATCTTGCAAGTTTCCACAATTTCACTGATTCTTTGGTGGTGCTTATAAGAGCATAACTTGAGCCACAGACAAAGTGACCGCTACAAGCTGAGAAGCTGACATCTAGCCCAGGACATATTGTTTGTTCAACAAGTTTGGAAATTGAAATGTTGAGAAAGGATTTCTTGCAGGATTTTTCCATTGTTGTTATGATTGAAGGAAGTTTATCACCAGTAACAGCACTTTCTCCATCTCCACCTCCAGTAGAAAGAACTGGTCCGTCATCAGAGTTCATAAGATCTTGATGAGCAGGGGCGTTTCCAGTTGCCGAAAGGTTGTCGTGCTGCTCCTCAAAATATTCGTGACCATCAATTACATGGGAAGGAGTAGAGATTTCAATACGCCAAACATGGACTACATTATTACTGGCAACTAATACTACGTGAAAAGACTCTTTATAATCTAATCCACCACGACGGGTTGGATCTAAGTCGTCACGGAAGACTTGAATAAAGGAGACCTCCCCCCAGTTCTGTTAAAAACCAACAACAAAAATCATGAAACAATAAGTAAATGTATCAATATGAATATTAATCATGACATGACTTATTGCATGTAGATCATTTCCACAACTGACCTGATTATCAATCCGATCCAACTGTAAAATACAACCAGGTCTTGATGTTGATTGTTGACTAACAATAGCAAACAAATCTGGGTCTGGGTCCTCCAGAACTCCATGAATCGAAGACATGGAACTTGATGATGATAAACTCACAACAGAATCCTGAAATTTTTTTTAGATTGGATGACATGACATTAATTCAGTTAAAACAAGAATACCAAGATCCAAATTCAGAGTTTAGTTAACTCACGTTTAAAGATGCCTTTCGCTTCCTGTATGCAGTGGATATCTCAGCCAACAGATTCGAAGCATCTAACACAGCCTGATAGACTCTTAAATTTGTTCCATCTGATGCAACAAAACAACCAGAGTTCGAAAAAAGGGACGTGCTTGGAAGCAATCCTGGGACCCAGGCGACATGTGAGAATGCATCCAGTTCTGAAGAGTTTATTCTAGCAACTTCCACAACACCTCCTGATTTACACAAAGGACCTATGGGATCCACCCTCCAGAGAATTAGCTCGCTGCAATAATTTTGTTGATGCTGCTTTTGATTAGAATCTGTTTCATCAATGGTTGTATACGTAGAGAAAGCATGACTCGCAGCAGTAAGCACCAACGGGAGAACGGGGTGACATGCCATTTCTCGAACCTAAGAATTAATTCTCTTCATTAGGAAAACCAAAAACAGACTGATAGACCCAATTTAATGTCTGACTACGAAATGTTCAGTACTAACTTGAAAACGGTGTCCAGAGGCTCTTTTGGCATGTGAGACACTTAGCACCTGACAAAACTTGGAATCATCACCGAAACTCAATGTCCACAGATTTAACGAGCCATTGTGATGTTTTGTCATCATGCCTGCTCTATTTGCAGCTAGTTTTTCCAGCGGAAATAAATATAAATTCGGACTAGACATGCTAGTTGCATCTGCAAGTGGGATTGCTCCAGGAATGCAACTGGAAAAGGAGACCTGAGCTTGACGAAAACATCCTGGCATGTATTCATCAAGCCACTCCACAGACCATACAAGAAATGATCCATCAATCGGATGAAGTGAAACTAAAACGTCTGGTGTTCGCTGCCAATCTCTCATTAGAGATTCCAATTTTCTTTCCAAATCACCATAACCTTCCGTCCATATTCCTTCCGCTAAGGAGTTTGATGAAGCGGCAGAACTGAGTGACGGTTGGGAGCTGTCGTCAGCTTGGCTGGCATCATCTTGGGAATTTGATTTAGGAATGCCTTGCTTTTTACCCGAATCTGAAGGTTTTAAGAAAGCCAATCAATCAATGTGTCAAATTGTTCCTTTTGTATGAACCAAATATAAAATTGATTTGTCAATACGACTGTCTCACCTGGCCCCATCCCTTCAGCACTATCCTCCCTTTCTAGTCCTTTTCTACAGATTTCTTGCAAAATTAGCTCACTCTTTTGCGTAAAAAACATTTCCTTATTGTTCAGCCAGAATACTCTAAAGTTATGGTGCTTTAACGGCGGTACAAGAGGAATATCTGTTTCCGCATTTATGCTCCCTGCAAGGTGAAAGTGGACTGCGACTCCATGATGCATAAGGGCATGGCTATGCATAAGATCTACTGCACTTGGGATAGAGTGGGTAGTCATCATCGGGACTCCCATCGGAATCGAAGCCATTGACATAGGTAGTGGGAAGGCAGAGGTTATTGAGTGCGCTTCCTTGTTGCGATGTTTTTTCAAGTGGAAACATGCCCTGTAAAATAATGTAAAAAATAGGTTTATATAAATTTTTTCAATTGTAAAATTAGCTCTTTATTATATTTTAAATATGGAGTAGCAGTAGAAATAAACGGATGCTGGCCGTTGCAATACGCATTTTGACCTGGCTAACCCATCTGTCCTACTTGCAAAGTCCCTTGCTATATGTTGTCAAGGTCGTGTTTCAAAATTAGAACAACGCTAAAAAAATTTACGCCAACGATTTTTTTTCAGCAAAAGTGAAAGAGACAAGCAACCTGCTAAACCCCAATTGCATACAAACTACGTACGTTAGCTAAGTACATTCCAATCCATATTGCATCCAAACGCACAACTTTCTACTTCGTTACAGTTTGCAAGCTACTTGATAACATGGAGGATCTGGATGTAAACGTTCTCTACATTCACGCCCCAAAAACGAATGACTGGATTACGTGGATGTTGAATGCAGGAGTATTCATTTTCTTCTGTCTGGGGGTTGTGTTTCTGTACATCTTGCTCAAAATTGCAAGTGATGTTGGACACTCTTTAGAGTTACTCCAGGGAGTCAAGAAGACGCCGGAAGAGGCGCGTAAGAAAGACGAAGGTGAGGAAGTGAACGAGGGTACACGACAGGAAAACAACAACAACAGGGCGCAACTATTGATCACTATTTATGAAGGATCCCCACCCAAACCTAATGGAGGCGGCGGCGATGGCAGTGGTATTAATAAAACTTCATGATTATTTCTACATTTCATCATTTTATTTGGCTCTTCCACCATTATAATTACTACCAACACTTTTAAAATGAAATCTTGACCTCTATAGATTACTTTTCACGCTACTGTCAACTTCCTGGAGCGCCAGGAGTACGAAGACGGGAGAGTGCCTACTTCGGGTAAGTTACCTAATTTCGATCCAATCGCCTATCACATTGCATTAGCCCGCTTCAAAAACTGTATAAACCATCTTTATGCTAACGTACATTCTTAAATTCTAGTCTTCCTGACCAACGACCTTTCACTTGCTCAGTCAGTTTGCCAGATCTGAATCCAGACCGCAATCGGAACAATGGACTGGATTTACGTACAACCTACTCTGCACCCAACATCCCTTACTTCAAAAATTCGTCCGGCAGCGAGGGTACCGTCTCAACAAGCTTTTCCAATCGTAATCAAAACCCGACTGGAACAGAGGGAAGCTCCTCCCTGTACTACTACGGAATGCCCCGGAATGCACCACGCTCTTCAGAATTGAACATAGTAGTTCAGAAGCCTTCCACAAGCTCTGGGAACGCATATGTCAACTCTCAGCGATATAAGAACGCGTCCGCCTCTTCCGACTTATTTGAAAGTTTGAATAATGGAGCACCCTTCCCTGACTTTTACAGTTTCTCATGAACGACACACAACATCACATGAAATGGGTTGTAAATATTTAGCAATTAAGATTCATTTAATTCTATTTGGTGCTTTCTTCTTTGTAGCACTTTATACATTGAATTGCATGAAAACTTGGACTTTCAAAAATACAAAAATGCTCACAGCCCTCACAAAGTCATTACATACGTATTATTAATGTTAGCTACAACGCAATGTAACTGAAAAATGGAATAAAGATGGTCATTAAAACTTACAATTATTTGACATTTGGACTACGAAAATTCAACTCTTTATTGCATTTGGCAAAATTATTTGCGCAAAATTGTAAATGTCATATCATCATTATTTGCATAGGTGAAGCCATATAAAATCAACGAACGGTTGTATACTGAGCAAGCAAAGCAAGCCAGCTAAAGTACAAAAGTGAAGCAAAGCACAGGATGCATCCATAGCACAGTTCACTACATGATATAGGAGGCGTGAATTTCGACTTGCCAATTTGCCATCTGTTGTTTACTGGTTATGTACTTGTGTGCACTCACGAGAAGTCTGTCACTGATTTACAAAACAAATGGAATGGTTTACATTACATTTATTAAAAATTGAATAGTAAATCATTAACTATTAAAAAAGCAGTAGTACACACTCGGTCTTTTGCCGGAATTCATTTGTTTTAAGTTTGGAGGATAATTATCAAGGAAGGAAAATGTCACTTATTAAGCCAGTTATTATTCCGGCTGCTGTTAAGCAAACCGCAACGGTAAGGCTTTCAATTTGTCCATGGATCAGTAAGAATATAACTATTCATATAACTTGATCAGAGTAGTGGATAGACTAATTGAAAAAATTGTAAACAGGCTTTATAGTGGAGGCCATGGAGTGATTATAGAAAGTATTTAAATTGTGTCAATTTATTTCTTTCGCAGATCTTATTTCTTCATGGTCTGGGTGACACTGGGTAAGTTTAGTATAAGTATAGTAGTATTTAAAATTGGTTTAATTAAATTATGAAATACGGCCAACTACTAATTAATTGTTAATATTTTATTTTGTCAAATGTAGGCACGGATGGGCAAGCGAATTAGCAGAGATTAAACCGCCTCATGCAAAGCTTATCTGTCCAACTGCGTAAGTGAAACATTTAAATAAATATTAAGTAGATTTACTATATTATAACATCTGGTGTCTGGAATAACCGTATACACCAATCTAATTGTTGCTTTTGCATTATTACATGTTAGGGAGGAAGCACCTGTTACTATAAATTTCGGAAGTGAAATGCCATCCTGGTTTGATATACGATCTCTGGACAAGAATGATGGAAATGAAGATGAAGCTGGCGTTTTGAAGGCGTCAGATTTAATAACAAAAATGATAAACGCAGAAGTAAGAAAAGCAAAAATTTAGGTTGCATACACAAGCTCAGTTTGATTGATGAATTATACGATTTGTATTTACATTAAGTTATAGTCACTAACATTAAAATATATTGACTTTCTTCAACTGAAAGGTAGAAGCCGGCATTCCAGCTAATCGCATACTTTTAGGAGGGTTCAGCCAAGGGGCAGCGTTATCTTTGTACACTGGGCTAACTGGGCCTAATCTTCTAGCTGGGATTTTGGTGCTCTCGGGATACCTACCAATTCGAAGCACCATTAACTGGACCACAATTCAGAAACCAACAATCATGCAGTGTCACGGGGACAGAGATACTGTGGTGCGTTATGAATGGGGGAAATCAGTCTCCGAAGTTTTAGAGAAGAATAGTCTACCAAACTATACCTTCAAGACATACAGAGGATTGGAACATTCTTCCAATGAGAAAGAAATGAAAGATGTGGCTGAATTTTTTAAGGAAAGACTCCCTCCCATTTGAATGAATATGCATTTTTCCTAATGTAATATCTTTTGGATTTATAAATGTTACTCCAATATGTTTAGATTCCAAATATTCCGATTTATAAAGGTCCAACAACATGTGAAGACAATTTTGTTATTATTTGCTATGCTCATTTGTGGGTCAGATGAAATATATAATAAAAATCTAAAGTACAAAAATATGCGTTGAAGTTCAAGGACATTAAGAAGGCAGTAATATTAAATGTTAGGCTTACTTCACATGTTGGAGTCTTTTCATTATTCGGTGTTTATGAGACCGATGAAATTTGGAGTCAGCAGACTGCAGATCTCTGTTCACATTAACACTAAACGTGTCTTCCGGTAGCACTGTTTCAGTCCAAATCCTACATATCTTGTCCAGACAACTTGTGATAAGAGCATTGAAAACAGCACCCCTGCATTACATAAGGAAACCATAATTTATCATCAGTCCAGTCCATAAATACATACTTATAAAATCCATAATCTTTTCGAGTGTGTTTGATTTAAAATTCACGACAAAGAAAATGAGTCTTACTTTGGCATATATTTACTGGTCTGCCTCCACGCAAATCCAGTCACAGCACGAGGGTGTGCGAGGTATACAAAGTCGTACGTTAGCTTATCGGGAGTGGGAGAAAGTCCTACAAAGTAAAAGTCAATCATATACTTAGTCACCAAAACATAATTGCATTTTGTCTTATACAAACTAAAAAATATGATTACATTACAACTGCAGCACTGGTAAATAATTTTGCACTTACGACTGACAGGATACCAAACTTTCACCAGGCGATCAAACTTTCCAGCAGTAGCAAACAAACAGGAGTCGGGTGAAAAACTCAAGAAATGCACTTCGGTTGCTGTTGTACACTTCCATGCACATTCCCAATGATGCCTTCCATGACTTCTTCTTTCCGGCTGAGCCGCCATTGGATCTCCAATACTGATATCCAATCGTCTGCAAATCTTCCACATTTGTAAGGACGTGCCTCCAACAAGAAGGCGAAGTCCTTCTTGATCCCATGATAAAGAGTTGACCCGACAATCGCACTCCACAATGGAGGTTTCATCCCATCGGTAATTAAACAGCTAAAGATTACATAAATGATTTTTAGAGTATGAAATAACTTTGAGCTAATCAATCTCAAGTCGTGAATTCTGCACCTACATTACATTGTTAAAGTAATAAGTAATTTAGATAAAATTCTTACGGGATTAGGATGTTCCGGATTATTGGATAGCGAAGGTTCAAATATTTTAATTTTGTTTTGGTACGCGGCAGCAATCTTGCCAGATTCCGAAGAACAATGCACACAACTAATCTGTACATCCCCTGGAATAATCTGGACCCTTTGGAAATCGAACGAAAGGATGACAAGATTGCATCCAGAAGCATACGCCTAAAATTCAAATCGTTAAAATAATCATTCATTTTAAACCTAGTAATATCCCAATCAATCATTTAAACACCCCGGAAATCTAGATATGAATCTCTAAATCTTAGCATTACTTACAATAAACGAAACGCTGTCAATATTCCCGAGACAGAAGGACCTGTCTCCGGAGTTAACAGCCCCAGTTAAGATTTGGTGACACCCACTCATGTTGTTCGAGCAGCGGAGCTATAGCTCTTCTTCAAAGAGGATTAATCGGGCGCTGTCACTTTATTACAGGTATCCCCCAATTAGATCCTTCGCTATGCCATCATAAAGTCCAAACACTGTTCTCCCTCAGCAATCAACTCACCAACTGGAAGGAGGGACACGGATATTAATTTTCGATGATTAACGATTGAAGAAATAGCCTGAAATTAATTAACAAAAGATAACAATGTTCAATTCACAATTTCATTTCATGCGCATTTTTACCTATTTACTATTCTGATATGTAAAAACCAACTGCAACTGCATAACTTTAAACAATCATTCCTCCATTTACGTTTTCTCAATAACTTTCACAGGCTAACTCGCAATACTAAAATCTTTCATCCAAAACCAAATTAACTTTGCCCTCACCCATTAAAACTATCAACTTACCCACCTTTAACCTACAACCTATAGGTTTAGTTAACTTTTAACTCACTATACCATTTTCTTATCACTTTCTTTATTGTTTACAACGACAGCCCTAAAAAAGTTCCCTTCAATGTGCGTAAAAGGGCTTGTTTAAATGCATGTTATTTACGTACACGTTATCCCACTTCCATCCCACACCAGCCTTATAACCTTAAGTCCATCCCCATTCATATGTACTTCTTCTTAAACTGAACGATAAACAGTAGTCCAGTACTCCTACAGTCACGGTAATAAGTAGATACATAACTTTACTTACATTGCTTGTAGATGATATGGTGAAAGCAAAAGAGAAAACTTTTTTCCTCTTAAGATATTTTCGTATAAGGGTAAAAGTCAGAGCGAGAAAAGAGTGAAAGCTTTTTTACAGTGTTTTCAGATCCTTCAGATCAAATACAGATGAGGATGAATGAAATCCGTCAGCCTCCCTTTTCCACTTAAAATTCTACTAAACTCATACCGAACTTATGCTTGCCTTGCATACATTCGAGTTTTATGGAGACCACACACATTCAACATTCATTGCATAGTAATTTTCCCATGCATGTCCCCATCCCATGCAACGATCCAACAAAAAAGTCAACAACGACAACAACACTCATTCATCCTCATTTTCTCCCTTTAAAAAAGTTGGGCCACTTTCTCCTCGACAAAAAATAGTGCTTATTACAAACCAGCCCGGGAGAGATCCCCATTTCCCAATTAATCCATTTCCCCAGAAAAAAATATGTTTATCCAACCAAGTTAGTTTTTTCTCTATTCTTTCTCCGCACATCACATTCCACTTATCGTGTCCCAATATCATCAATGAATCATATCATATTATCGCTTTAGCAGCATATCACATCCTTTTCCCCTTTCCTTTATGCCAGTTTTACTACCAGATCCGTTCCTTATCAGAACAGAAACTTTTAGCTATATCCTTTCCCCCTAACTTTCTCTATTGGTGAAAAATTGCATATAAAATTTTGCAAGAATTGGAGCATACACGAAGAGAAATATGTATACCTAGAGGACTACGTACAATGTATGACTGGCAATTCTCCGTTCCCGTTCCCCTTCCTTCTTTCTCCTAATAAAATGCTTTCTTTCCAGTCACAACTCCTTTCCCCTTGATCTGGATCCTCTTGCTCGTGAAATATTTATAAAGTTGAGCGTTCACGGAGGACAGGCAACTTTAACTGGATTTTATTATAAGTTACGCTCCCCTTCGGAGCTCGTATATTTTGGGATGAATTGATGGAGAAAACGGAAATGGGAAAAGTTTCCTCTGCGTTGTTGTCTTGCGTTCAGCTCCACCAAAAATAATAAAAGCTTGTAAAACTTTAAATCGGACCTACATTCATGTTGTTCATGTTATCTTGATATTCTTGCTTAGTTAGTTCAATCATCAATGTAAAACTATTTCTTGTAATGCTGATA
>JAQGAH010000790.1:0-25440 GCA_034696885.1 Lepidocyrtus paradoxus | reverse complement strand
GGACGGACGGACGGACATTCTCCCAGTGAGGAGTAGAGGAATCCTATAAACACAGCATTTATGCTGCGTTAATAAATTACTCGAGACAAGTGTAACGCATATAAATCCGTGTTGGAACACATGTTTACATTTTGGAACACGTGATCCGATCTGGTAGCTAAAAAGTTGAAACAGAAGCAGGTTGTATATAGTCTGTTGCTCTGCATCAACATTCCTGAAACTTTAAACAAGTTGCGTTTTTTTTCTCGTCATATTCATCGTTGATCTGGCATACTGGAAATGCATTCATGATGATCCGATCGCCAGAAATGTGGAGTTCACCCATTCAAGAAAAAAAACAGCGATTTCTGATGGTTCTTCTCTTCGGTTGGAAAACGGCTTCCATATTGCATAGCATACTTAGAGAGAAATGTTTAAACTCAAACTGAAAACAAAAAAGTTGAATCAACAAATTACATGTTAAATGATTTCTTTAAAAAAAGGGAGGAATAAACTGGGATTTTCATACTGGGAAAGTGAAAGATTGAAACCAGAACCAGGCATGTTCTGGTAGCATATTGTACTGAGACTGTTATAAGTAATGCCTTCTTTCGATCTAAACAGTTGTCTTCCCTCAAAAAAAACCTTTGAGCATCTCTCTATTTGCCTTAGAGGAGCAGAATGTTTATCGGAGTTTTATGAAATGCAAGCGTGACGAACGACAACTTCAGAGTCCTATAAAATAGGCATACCTGCATTCACCCAGAAAGATCTTTACGGATGGGGAGCTAAGTTAAACCAGAATCTTTCTATTGCAATTGCATTGCATCAGCATCTACGTCTAACTCGCGTCTACCCCGTACATGCGTCATGTCTTTATTCTACAACCATCCCTAAAATAATGTAAAGTGGTACAGCATAAAAGTTTGCTTAGTACCAACTGGAAAATGCAACAATGACATATATGCAGCTGCATACAGGCCTGTCCAGTTTTTAGATTGCGCTAATTGGACATGAAATGCATTTTTATTTATTTAACACTCATAATCCTCCATAATGTCTACAACAGATCATAATAATTTCCCATTCCACTTCCAAAATTGGTTTTATCAAGTCAAGTACATAAATATGAGTGGACTGTATTAGTATAATAGACTTTGACATTTATGAACTTCCATCCGTCATCATGTTTATTTAGCCTCTGTGGACATCTTTATCTACTTAAGTCTACGTGGGAAACGAAATGCCACATTTTATTTTAAAACCAAACCCACACAAAGAATGTGAAGGAAACCAACTTGTTAATTTGGTGCTAAATGCTTCAAGCCTGTCATCCCTTACAAACCAACCATGTCAAGAAAGTTTTAATATCGCGATAATGGCAAGTTTTGATACATGCCCTAATGACAAAGCTGAATACAGATCGATGGATATCGATGATGAATCCGTAACTTTTCCTAAGGGAACCAATACATTTATCTCTGATTAATAAAAAAATATGAGTTTGTTACTTAATATTTGGCTTCGACCAATCTCAATACAAATGTTTTTAATTAGGTTAGTTAACTATGCACACCCACCCCACTTTACTTTTTCCATATTTTCCAATCGGCTTATTATACTATATTGGAGATGTCGAAACTTCTCCTTTCAAAATTTGCAAGTGCAGCAACCACACAGTTACAGTCACACTTTAAAAGACTCGAATCCACAAGAGTTAACAATGCATTTTGTACTCTCGCACCAAAATTCCCAGTCAATGCCACTATAATGAATAAGCATGAGCTATATGACTCCTTCCCCTCTTATGTCATAAGTACTCATTCTTCAAAGAGATTTTACTCGTCTTCATCCTCATCCTCCGATGGGACCCCTTCCGATGATGAAAAGCTTAAAGAAGCTGATTCGAAGAAGAAGACGATTGGTGGAATTCTACCAAAAGCCCTTGACCCATTTCAATCAAAGTCTGTTCCAGTCGTTCCCACTGACAAGGATGGCAAAGGAACTAAATCAAAATCAGAAGGGAAAATTGGAGAAAGTAACCCAGACCAAATTCCAAGTCCGGCTTGCGCCGCATTGAATCACATAACCCCATTGGATGAACACACAGTCGGTTTTGATCTCTCCCGAAGACGACGAACCAACCCATCCTCCCCAAATGACCACATTTCTCCAGAACTAATCAAGCCAAAGTCGAGCAAGAGAAAGGAGCAAAGGCCACCTAAAAATAATTTGGATAATCCCATCATAGCCCCAACGACTCCAAAAAAGTCGCCTCGGAAAAAGACAAAAGATCGCTTGCCAGAACTGAATCAGAACGATTGTTTCAGAAGACATTTATTCGCGATCAAGCTCCTCTTAATCCTGGACGACCAGCCTGAGGTTCTCAACAACATTTTGTGGACGGATGAGTGCAACTTCAATCTGCCTAAAGTGACTCCGTCGCTAATTTCGAAACCGCCAGTTGCTCAATCTGAAATGTTACCACAGATTGCCTGGTGTGGTGTCACCTCCAAAGGCACGATTGGACCGTACTTTTTCAATTCCCATGTAACAGGTTGGAAACCTACACACAAGTATTTGCATTCCTATCCTCCTTCCTTCCAGTAACCCTTCCTTACCTACATAAACGTTACTAATCCTCATTAGAAAAGTCATACCTTCGAATGCTGGAGCAATACGTTCTCCCGGAGCTGGAAAAGAAAGGCTACGATCTGAAGGAGCTCTGGTTCCAACAAGATGGTGCTCCATGGCATAGAAGTAAGGCTGTTCTGGATTTTCTAAAATCCGTCTTTGACTACAGAGTGATCTCTCTAGGGACACCCTTCATTTGGCCACCCCACTCACAAGACTTGACCCCGATGGACTACTTCATCTGGGATTATCTGAAGGTCCGTCTGAACTTCAAGCATTCCAAGTATGACCTCTGCTTTCAAAAGGGATTCAGGGAGATTCTCACTCAGGAAGTGGCCTCCATTGATTCGAATACCTTGCAGAGTGCTATCTACGGGCTACATGAGAGGCTAGAGATGTGCGTCAGTATGAATGGGCAAAGATTTGCTCATTTGTTTTTTCCAACGGTGAGTCCGGGAATGACTGCCGCAAAGGAAGCTGAAGCACAGAGGAATGAGTCCAGCCCAGGAACAAACACAAAAGAAGAGGCACCCACTATACCAGCCATACCTAAACATGCACTACATCCATATTCCTTGCTTCAGACCAAATTGACTGATTATTACGCAAAATTACCAACCCCAGATATCACTTTGGATAAAACAGATCCTAAAATACTTACTCCAGAGGAAATCTCCACGAATGAAAATGAAAATGAAAATAATGATGGGCCAAATAAAGAAGCTAAATAATTCATTTCATGTAGATTATTATTACTTTCGTCTGACTGAGCAACATCCTTAATTTTTTAATGTTGTTGCTTATATTAAACATTAGCTTGATTAACGGGCTGCAAAAACAAAGTAATTCAGCGGGGTGACCTAATCACTGCAATTTCCTCAACCAAGGCATGCTACTTTTCCTTCTGGAATTGTTCCTACTCAACTCTCACTTAATAAATTACCAGTAGAATCCAAAAACGGAAATGGGAATTCCATCAGATGGCTTATTTTTAAATAGTATAAACTAGTACTTAATTATAAATGACCTGACCTGGACCTTCATTCGAGTATATTTCCTACGAACATTAATGCTGCCTAAAAGAGAAAAAAATGACTGTAGCACACACAACCTACATACCTTCCGTGAACAATTATGATTTAGGTAATCCTATGAATTCATTTCCAAGTGTATTGTACAAAGACAGATGCACAGATGCACAAGGGCGCATACAACATTCCGGTGTTATCCAATTTTTTCAACTTTTCCTAACTTACGACAAGATAAACACTTCCCCATCATACTCTACACAGTAAAGCATCAATAAAAATCTTTTATGATTTTTACGAAAAAAATACACAAGACCGTTGCTTATACGTGTGGGCTCGCATGTGAAGTAAAGAAATCAAACTCCGGGACTACGCCTGATTTTTTAAGAGTTTTTCAAAAGTGTGATCAGATATCTAAAAAAGTACATTTATAAAAACACGTGTAACTTTTCCAAGGTATGAGAAACAAACAAGAAACAGCAGGCCACCAACGGAACACCCTGATGGATTGCTGGACTCCATCACATCTAAAGAAAGCACAGACCATCCAATGTCTCTCCTCAACTCCCCATATCGCATCAGAAGACGGGATCTTGAATCTGGTATATTTTTTGAAAAGTGCCCTTGGCCCTTTCCCAGGCAAACCTTAAGATTTCTTTTTTGGGGAGAGATGCCACGCAGAGAAATCTCTGCTAGCGCATCTTACCTATCCAAACATGCATTAGGTAAATAGACTGAATGTAAATGTTTTAAAGGACTTGAACAAATATACATATGGGTAAACTGGAGAGGAAAAAGGTTGTTTGGTTCCAACAACAAAAAAGTATAATGTTTCCTACTGATTTACATTATGCAAGCGTTTACACTACTTGAGGAACAACTTGAATCTTGAAAGTTTGAATAGTTTCTCGCCAGCCATGCTACCGTTTTGTTCCGTTTTATTCAACGGAGGAAAAGAAGTTATATCTGGTTCTGGTTTTCTACTGCTGAGCTCCTAAGTACAATAATTATGAGATGCGGCACTTCTCCGGAAACTTGTGTGTTGTTACTGGAAGTGTAGAGGCTGACTACAGACATCTACCATAAATTACCATGGCAAATAATGAATCATTTATCTCGTCAGTGGAGCTGCATTAAAAGCGCAAGGGGAAAAAGAGGGAAGGTTATTAGATGATGATTGGAAGTACTCAACACAGCACACTTACAACAACAAACCCACTAGTGCAGAGCTAGAGTTCTTAAGAGGGATCTTTTGAGTAGACATTTTTTATCCCTTTTCCTTACTAGTGAAGCGGACAGATCTTAAGTAAACATTAGCTGACAACATCCATCTCTAGTCTGTCAATGAACGATTTTTCTTGTTTGCCCGCAAGAAACACGGTATTGAGTAGGTATACACCTTAGGACATGACAGTGAGGAAAAAGTTTTCTGAGACGAGTAAAAAGGACGGGAAAAGAGAGATGAGAGGCCCGGCCATATCACCCCGTCTTTGAGTGTAAAATACGTGATGGATACAATGGAATCCCACCTCCAACTTAGTAATTGAAGAGCTTCGTCAGATCTTCCAAATGATATCAAATGTATTTAGTTTGAGGGTCCTTTTTTGGTATTTTTATTTTCATGATAAAACTAATGAAATCCCATTGCAAATAGCGGGATATAGAGGGTATTATCAAAGTATACGTGATCTTCATTAGTCATTGGGATAAAAAAAATGGTTTAAAAGGAACATTTCCCTATCTATTGAAGCAAACGCTTACTTTGCTTAACTTGCTTGCATTATTACCCCATTTACAACAGTTTTGTTCGGGAAAAATGTAAGCTCAAAGGTAAATATCCTTATCACTTTCTAAAATAGGTACATTTTATACGTAAAAGGGTCGGGTGCTTGCTTTCATCATGACTGCGTTAAAATAATGATGCTTAGATAATGGAAAACGAAGCATGTTAATGTTTACCCCTAATTATTATTGATTTCAAGCATGAAACTGCATCAAACCGCAGCGGGGGAATGCATCCATTTTAATATATAAAAAACGGTGTTTGGGCCAAAGTAATTCTAGCTGTCTTAGCCAAGCTCATATGTGTCATGTCATATAAGTGCAAGCGGCATTGGATTGTGTTGCAGACATAGCCCTACACGCGCCTTCTCCCTCTCACCGTGTTCATGCCTTGAATGAATGAGACAACTCCCCCAAGTCCAATTTGATACCTGCAGACAATAAAGACTAACAAAAAATAGATCCATCGTGTGACGTGTCTGCTTACTTCCACTCTGGAGATCATCATACTATATTCGTCGACAGGCGAAAGTGAGCACGGCATGGAATCGAGAAGTTTTTTTTTTGGATTCCGGAGAATGTTTTGGGAAACGCCCAAGCATTTTTAACGCACATTAGAAAGCCACGTCAAAATAAAATGAGTCTACGATATAAAAAGGATGCCTCTTCCTGAAATCGTAATGTGGGATTTTTTTTTGTGGGGATGGGATGAGAATGAAAGTAAATTATTAAGTATTATTACCGGGATATCTCACATAACGAAAAACTTTCCTACGCCTTTTCTCTGATTAAACGTGTTTGCAGCAAGAGCTCAAGACACAACACAAATTAGGAAGATAATAGTGGGCTCCAAGTGACTAATTGCACTTCTGCAAATACACAGGTTAGCGCTTAAAACAATTACCAATTTGGCAATGGCAGATATTACAAGGTCCTGCATTCAAATTAAATTATGCAGTCCATTCGCCTCTTTTAATGAAATTGATTAAATTCGACCTATCATCATGATTGCATTTTAATTTTTCATGAAGTGTGGACGTGAACCCAGAGGTCCATAAAAATCCCCCAATTCATACCTAGAAAAGGGCTAAAAGTTTGCCAGGAAGGTGCGCATAAATATGCTTTCTATGAGGTCTATAATAATCCTTCCATTCCATATCATCGATAGCATGCTTCCCGAGAATAGATGTAAAATGCATTAGGACAAAAAGGGCGCGGTCCTGTTTTTGCCAAAAACAAACTTGAGGTCAGAGAATCGGGACTAGACAAGGGGGAAAATATACTAGCTTCATAACAATGCTCCGCAACTCATTCATCCCATTCACAACACTTTTATGGTATGACAGAGATATATGTATCAGTTTTTCCACCAGCTCGTCAACAACCCAGCCAACCGGAACTGACATGTTATGCTAACAACGCAAACAATTACTCTGGCCCATTTGGTTCATCCTAATCCATCGAGTGAGTAGTTTTCACAGGAAATTAGCCCTTCCAATCCTATCATCATTTTAATAATCAGCATAAACCTATCGTCAATCCTTCCAATATGAAGGTCAGACATAATGAAAATGACAATAATTTATATTGAAATTCATTTTATGGGTCGGGCCCGGCCCGCGAGTTGAAATGAGATAAAATTCAAGATGATCCTGAGCACAATGAGCATTGTGCAATATGACTGGAGGACGGCGTGTACGGCACTTTATTTATGAATCAGTAAATTAGAGCAAAATGGTAACAAAATGGGTAAACAACTTGGCACCTTTTCCTCCTCCCCAGATCATATTCAAAAAGCCCATGTAAGGAAGCCGGCATTTGTAAGTATAATCGTAGTCAACTTATGAAGACAGGGATAGTCGCTACAGGTTTTTTCGGCACTTTTTTTCTCTCCTCTCCCATCTGTAAACCGTAGACATGCATGAACTAAGCTGAACTCAAGCAAGGATGAAGTTTTTGATGGCTGATGGTATGGTAGGCGTTTTAAAAAAATCGAAGCCTGTCGATTTTTTTCTCTCTTTGAAAGAGCTCGATATAAAAAAAAACCTGAGTTACGCTGGAATGCCTTTTCATGCAATATCAAAAACTGGATGTATAAAAAATTGTAATACATTGCAACAAAACGTGCAGGGTGTATCGATGCTGATGATGTCAGTTGAATAACTGCTATTGTGCCTCAACAACCTTCAATCAATCTGTTGTACGGTGTGTGACGCAATTCTCGCATTTCCTTTCATGTCATTCTCATCTTCCCTGTTACAAAATCACTGGATAATCAATTCATGACTCTGAAAATCCATGGCTTCCCAACTTTTCTTCAATCAGCCTACGCGGAACTTGCAGAGCTGGGGGAAAAAAAGTTGGATAAATGCAAGCGCACCACAATGCACCATAAAAACTTCATGCAGAATGTAATCAATGTCATGATTGGAAAGATTTTGAAGAAAAAAATATCGTCATCGTCATGATCATCATCAAAGTTAACTTTATGACTTCATCGAGTAGATATACATAAGTATATGCAGTTAGTTAATGAATACATCTGATATGATATGGTTGTGGAGTGGATTTTATGAAATAAGATACTTTTCAAGTTTTCAATATTACAATACAATGCAAACGTAGGAAAACACATTTGAAAAAAGTTATTATTATTTTTTATTATACTACCAGATCGATTGGCGATAGTTAAAAAGATAAGTTAGAACGAGTATATTCATTTTATTACTTTTTGGTCATTGTAAATGTAAACGGAACACATTTTGATATCGTTGTCAAGATCTGTTTGCACCATGTCGGTTGAGAAGATTGAGATGTATAGTCATTATTATATTAAATATCGTCATTTAAACGTTTTGAGATCGAAGATCAGTTTTGCTTTTGAGAAAATTAGTGAGCACTGCAGATTGATCTTGAGTTGATGTTGAAATCACAGATATTAGTCGTTGGAAGAGGAACACGGCAGTTTTGATACTACGAAAGTATTTCTAAATCTAATTATAAATATGCTAACTAGGGTTTAAATAACTTAATTTAGGTATTGTCAATGTCAATCGGATCGGGAAAGTCAAATAGCCCGAAAGCTCTCCTTCCCCCTTCTACGTCCGTAGTCCACAATTCGTATATTCGCAAAGGCCGCCACCATCTGAAAGATAAAGTATATCATTAAGTACAAACATTCATTACTTGTTATAATCTTTTTAGTCTCCTGTTTCCATCAGATTCAGATAAACATCTTTGTTAAATATTTTAACTTTGCTTTGTCCATTATCGCTTTCAGTGTCGGATCGGATCATGTGTCGCAATTTCAAATCAAAGCTGAGTTTTGACGACGCTCAACCCCTCATCATTTCCGCATTCATTAAACAATTTTAAAAGATTTCAATCAGCCTTGAGTTCAAAGTTTCATTTAGTAAAAAAGCAATCATCAGAGTGAATGACAATTCGCATTTTCGCCGCATACGAAAAACAAGATTCATTTTTTGCGTAGATTCATTCATTTTTCAATATGGTCAATACATTTTATGGGTATTTCCTTAATAAGCGTTTTTCAAGATGATAGATTGTTCAGCATATTTTTTAACGAAATACCCAACAAGATTTAGAGAAATTCAAAATCTTAGAAGTTCGTTACCTTTCAATGGCTTCATTTGCGTATTCTTATTTTTAGCCGCATGTTTTTGCTACGGCTGCAACCAACCCAAGCCCAACATGACTCATCAATTAGAAAGTTACCCCTATTGAGATGATTTTTATAAATACAGAAACCCTCCAAATTCTTTTGTGTCCGCTTGAAAAGCTGTTCGCAACTCAACAATAAAGGTTTCTGCTCATTTTCTTCCAATTTTAGAATACCTAAAATCATCATATGATGATCAAACGATAGCTGCACAGCTATATCTCAGCAGCTGAAATGAAACCGTAAAATAATGACAAGGTAAAATTGACTCGTTCGCACCTTTCCAAAAAAACGCTGAATCCTTATCATTTACCTTGGTCGGTGTTGCCATTACATTGCAAATATCCGGGCAACATAAACAGGAAACCATTTCATGCATCACGTCATGAGTTTTTCCACCCAGTCAAGGGAAAAAAGTTGAGATATTTCTTCCTCAAAAGATTCTGATCTTAATAAAGTACAATCTACAATAATCCCTTTGCATCCATACTTGTTTTTTTTCTGTGCTCCCCCTCACTTCACTTTCCCCTATTTGTCAAGATTTTATTCACCCATTCACTCAATGTTTTCATTATACTTTTTTTTATAATGAACTCGAACCGTTTTCACTCACTTGGCCTAAAGTTTCCTCCACATCCTCAAACTCATGGTTGATACTAGAGATTTTACGCCATCACACCTCCCTATTATTATTATCCTCCTGTCATACATATTGTTAAATTATCCGCTGAGGTGTGATCTCGTTATCCTCAAGATCAAAAGCTCTCTGCAAAAGCTTCATTCATCCACACCACCACGAGGACAATTCCTCTAGACCTAACTGAAACTGTGAAAGAAATCCTCTGATGCCTCCTTTTCTATATGAGATGTGGCCTGTCTTATAGGAACCTGATATAAACCAAGTCATAAATATCATCATCCCTTCCAGGCATTAACTTGAAAGAAGAGCATCGAGCATTTCAATAAAAACTACACCAAGCGTACCAACACCAAGCATGGCTCTATCTTCCTCAGAACTTCCATACTTCCTTTTGAGTTGCTTCTTTACAACTTTTCTCCATTGAAAGGAGAGCTTTACGCATTCTTATATCATCATCATCATTCATCCTTCAAGTGTAATGGCTCCTTGTTCATATGCAAATGCATTTTTTCCCTTTTGTTCTTTCAAACATTATAGTTTTTTGTTCTTTTTTACCTTCATAATTTATAATATACGATACCTCTCTACCTCTTCCTTTTGGCGAAGGCACAATATTTATGAATTAGCTTCTGTCATTTGTTATGATACGATAAAGACAGCAAAAATTCTCTGCTTGTGATGACGACGATGACGACAATGATGGTACTAAAGAAGCTCTGTATGGTTCCTATCCTATTTCTGAACAATATTTTTTATTATTAGAAGAAAAATCAAAGCTAATGCGGGTAGACAGCGAGATTTCTTAACAAGGTAATAAGGATGAGATAGAATATGGGAGTGTTTAGCTGTAGTATCATCAGAGGAAGGGTAAATAAAAGTGAAACCGACAACCTACTGCACGTGCAGCCGCTTCTATAATACACTTGTGATGATGTTGATGATGATATCAGTGCATCGATAATGTTCAGAAAATAAATTAGCCGGATTGCATCTCCGTAATAAAAATAATCTACATAGATAACCTGATATGGGATTGTGACGTAACTCTTTACAATCTGGGTTCAATAGAACCCCCAAAGAATAACAAAAAAAACTCAACAGGATGAGTCTACTACGCCGAGGTATGCTAATCACTTCTGCTTTGCTATAAAATACTCCGGTGCATTACTACCGGAAAGCCATCATCGTCATCAACAGCATATCATAGTCGTAATCATAACAGGGGAGAAAAAATGGTTTTAATCTGACAAGAAAAATCAACTTACAAATGAAAATTCACGATATCATAAGATTTCATATGGATACGTGTAAGTATTTTTTTTGCATTCGGAACTTTATGAAATTCGAAGAATCCTTGTGTGTGTGAGGTAATAAGTACACCTCAAATAACAACAGTTTCAACAACACCATAATCATAATGTATGAAGGGGTATCAAAATCAAAACTATCTCGTGGGAATATGCTAGTGCAGCTTGTTTTCCCTTTCCCACTGTTCCCATAATCAGAATCAAGCGCTGATACAAGAACTTATGGATCCACGCAAAGAAGCTCATTGAAGGTATTCGTTTTTTTGTAGGGATACCACCGCTGATAATAGTGCAGAAATTTTTAAGTACTTCCATGATTGAGTAAGTTTGTAACTTGAAAAACTTTGAATTTTTTTTAAAGGTTTGAATGAATCTGTGAATGCCAAGTCAAGTTTTTGTACACAATATAAACACCAATATATAATACTACATCGAGTCTTTTTTTAATTTTGTTGTAGCCAATTCAACTTTCTCATGAATGCTCACTCTATAATTGGCTGAAAGGAAATGAGACAATTATTTAAGTAAAAATTAGATAACGCATTAGCCATACCCGCCTTGAAGGAGAGGCAGATATGCATTGAATTGATGTGTATTTGTTCAGTTTAAATCCAATTTCCGTTTTCAGCTTAAGTTTGCAAATGGTTTTTTCACCATTAAAAATCAAGTCAAGATACCTAACGAAGGAACTAGAATTCATGGTTTTGATGTCTGAAATTTTTACATTAAGCTATAGTCTCTACGTTAATGATTTGATTATGAATCCATTCAGACTCAGGATTCAATTAATTTTCAAAATTTTGAACAAAAATGCACATTGAACAAAACCAAGAGACCTAGTTCCCTCGTGGAAAATATATAAAATCAAGGACATTCAATCATTATACATTGCAATAATTTTTTAAAACTTACCACATTTTGTGTAGCCATCTCATAGATTTTTTCTATCCAGTTTTATTCCAATAAGTTCGAAATCAAAAGCCGACACCATTTTAATACGCAACGGAAGTCATAATAAAATGTTTCAAGACTATAGATTCGGGAACAATATGAATTATTTTAAAAGCATTGTTAGAAAACCATCAATAATAAAACACGGAGTTGGGATCCTTTCAACAAATTCCAAAGTGTAACAAATAGCAAGTCTAGGAATAATTAAACCAAACAAAGCCGATGCAAAGAAACTGCTTTACAATCTACAAATAAATACTTGGCTCAATTTACAAAATGCACTTTAAGAAGAAAGAACCTTATTTGTGCTACGATTATTTAGTGCGGTTGGTTTTCGACTATGATTGAACATAAATAAAAATAAATTGAAACGAAACAAAGAAAACGCACTCAAATGAACACTGTGACGTTGACGTAGGTTTCAAGTGTGAAAGGATTTTGAAAAGGCTTCCCATCAAAACTAATAGATTGGTTCCACTTGAATAGTGTGAGGGCTTTAGTGAAAAAAGGACATCTCCTTTCATTAATATCAGCTATAGAATTATTCGAAAAGGTGAGTGCGAAAGTGAAAGCAATGAAGAATAGATATATACATAAATACCACCCCATCAGTAGTCCCAACTCCCATTCATTAATGTGTAAGTAGATAGTACAGAATGGAGATTATCACTAATACAAATATTTGTAAATATTTTGATATAAAGCCTAATGGGAATCAACGAGTTTCAAAAAAAGATCCCTTTTTATTTTACCATCGACTATTGAATAGGAAGGATAAAAAAATCCCACACGAGTGTAGCAAATCCAATATTGTAACTGTAGTCGGATCGAAGCCCATAGCCATAAATGAGCTGAAACAAGTATCGTTTCGCTCCCCGTTTCAAACTTTGGAAGATTTCAGCAAAACAGACAAAAAAAGGTTCTCTGAATTGATTACAGGCAACGTGGACCACACACCTCACTGTTACATTCACGGACTAAAAATAATTTTGCTTTGAATTTGTAATGGATGTTTACAGTTTTGTGTGCAATTGAATGGAACGGTTTTAAATTGAATTAGAGTATTTATGGAGTTGTATTTACGTATCAACAAAACTTTTTTATACATCCATGTATATCCGAAGTACGTTTCCCATCAGGTTCACATCTTTCGGGAAGAGCATATGGGTGCTTTCATTGCAATCAATATCTTTTCGTAAACAATGCCCCATTAGAAGAAATGATGCATTGTTTCTGACTAATTAACATATGTCTCCGTTGTTCGCTCCAATTATGGGGGGTATTCTTATCGTAAATAGTGAACAGAGTTCATTTTTCGCATTGGACTCGATCAAGTCAAATGAATTTTGAACCGGTTGTAGTTGTTCATATATTAAATCGCTAGAGCCCCGACACCGACACCACCTTCGGAATATATATCATCTTCATTATCAATTACCTTTTTATTAGATGCGGGGAAAATGGCAGACTTTCTTCAGGAGCAACCTGAGTGTCCTAAATTCATGCCAACCGCACCTACTAGGAACTTTTAAAGGAAATCAATTTCATATTCGCCGTCATACGAAATCCAGCTACTAATACAAGGATGGTGGGAGCGACTGGACACGACAGTCATCAACAAGCAATTGATAATTGTAAAAGCAAGTTAAGAAATGGATGAGAATACTAATACAAGAAAGTAGGCAATATGTTTTCATTTTTATCATTAATTTATGCTAGGTATTATAAAATTAATTCTGAAAGTGGTTTCATGGAGTATTAAATGATTTCAGACTTTCACCCGCTTTATTGTTAGTGAATCCAATGAACCGAGACGGAACATCTACAATTTAAATAATCATCATTTTTTCTAGTAAACACATTAGCGTCGTCAAAATAAGGTTGCAAGTTGCAATAAATTTCTGGTCCAATTCAATTTTTCAGCAAACTTCTCGTTCTCGTTAGTTTCTGAAACAGGTCTACCATACCTAACAAGGCTAGCAATGATACTAGAAACAGGCGTCATTGGCCGCACATTACGCTGAGAACATAACGAAAACATCTCATCATTTTTAAGGGTTCAAGCTAACAAGCTATCAAATGCGTATATTGAACATGAGCTGATCAACCATCAACTTACTAAATATACAAGGGGGGAACCTTAAGAAACAATCGAATCGAATGTAATCATCAATCATCATCGTTTTAGAGATATAATAACCGTGTCATTGTCACTTTCCCATTCTTCATCCCAGTCAATGTTTATAATAGCTGCTAGATTCATGTCCTTAAATTTAAACGCTCAGCGGTTTAATCCCATAGACTTTTCATTTAAAGTCTGCCCATTTGTTAAAACTTGCTGTATTGGAGATGGTTCATGTTGTGCAAAGTGCTAAAAACTGGCAAATTTGTTTTTTCAAAAGAATTTTTCTCGATAGTCTGAAGATCGTAAAGAGAATCTGAGAATGCTTGCAAATAGCATCATCTACCCCATAGGTGAGTGGCTGAAAGCTCTTTCTTCCAAATACTGAATCACAATCCAATTAAAATCAGCTCAGCCCTACCTACCAATTGTGTGTGTAGCTAATAAAAGTTCATGAATTATGTATCTAGGATCCATTGAATTTGACATGCATCATCACAGCATCACGGCCAGGTTTACCTTTACCATCACCAGTCGTATCATCTTTATAGAGAAACTTTGTGTTGGGATTATTATACAAAGACACAACGGCAAAGTTAGCAACGACGAAGCATAAATATGTAAATAGTTACAGGTTGGCAATTTGACGGTTCATTCACAGCAGCAGCTGCAAAACCTCTACAAACAAAAAGGGATATAATTACACATTTACAATGTATTTTTGACGATGTGGAATGTTTTGAAGGATTTGGATCAGAATTAGAATCTATCCATCCCAGAGATCTAGGAGTACCACTTGTTTGCGTTATTTTTATAAAATTATGTATTAATCTAAACATCACCAAAAATGTGCACCCCATAAATTCACAAAGTGAGAAAACACAAAAAGCACCTTTCCAGGAAGCATATCCAGACTCTTATCATATCATACTACAAAAACGACTACCAAATATCAATTTCATTCAACTGGACGAGTGACTAAATCAATTAGTACTATGGATTATGATTTACGAGCGTCTTCTATGGAGAGAAAAAAATAGAAAAACCGAAGCCTTCAACTTCATCATCGCATTATTTCTCACATACCAATAGCATGCTTCAATGGGCTAGACAAGTCTGAAGATCTTGGAAACAGATAAGGGTAAAGAGTACAAGAGCAAAAAATTTGCAAAAAAGAGAGACCATTTCAACCACAATACAGATGAGATCATGCTGGCCCGCATCACCCCTTTCAATAGAAGTTTAATAGAACTATGTATCAATAATATCAAAGGGAATAGAGAAATGAACCAAGCAGATTATTAGTTAGAGCTACAATACAAGGTAAACATCACAAAAAGGTATTTCATTATTTTTATGTATTTTTACTTAGAAAATGTATAAATGATCCTTAAACCAACTTACGGCTTACTTATAAACTAACCATTACATTATAGGTGGATAATCGATGGGGCCTCGGTGATAACGATAACTATTTCGCAGAAATGCAAAAGTTGAAAAGCCACCATTTTAACATTAATTGCTCCTTATACCAGTAAGTATTTAGTAAATTGTGTGGAATTTCCATTTACTCTCGTCAACTATTCCAAACATTTGAGGCCTTCAGGAAAGGCAAACTTTACATTTTCTTGCGTTTCCTTTCTTCACCCCCTGAGTTTGTTGACCACCACAGTTCATTTCCTTACGAGTCCTTTTCCATTTTGAAGTTAAAAAAGCGAAGCAAACTTCCATTTATTAATTTTGCCTTCAATATTTTGCTGCTAGTAGAAGTATTAATATAGCATATTGCCTCAAAAGAACAGCTACACGATTTAGTTTTACGATTATTACGCCTGGCTAACAAAATGAGATGAGGATGAGATATGAAGAAGCGTCTTATTTTTTAGAGCGGTCAACGAGAGTGAGATCATATTTTGGCTGGCCTGCGCTGCAAGTCACATTTTGCAAGACGCAAACCTAAAGCTGAAAAAAATCAGCATAATCTTTGTCTTTATTCTAAAGCAAACATTACACAGCCTTGAGAAGTCCGAACAAAAAAAACGTTGGTAATCGTCATCATCATCAGATCAGACATGAAAACGACCACCTATTATGACCATTCTCCTTTGGAGTAATTGATTCCTTTTCTTTGCACAATTAACTGACGACTCATTATGCGCTGCAATTTATCTCTTGCTCGTAATGAATCAATATACAGCTAACTGTTTTTTTTCAAGGAAGCTTTACCAACTGCCTAATTCACTGCAGATAAAAAAGCAACATAAAAAAGAGATTAATTACTGCCATTAAATTCCTGTTATTAAAAGAGTCCAGTGTCCAGGTTTCGTGGGGTCGAGCTGAGCTGTAGTTACTTTGCATGCCCATATTACGACATGGCTCCATGCAGAGTAAAATTTTGCTTACATGAGATGATAACAACCACTTAATGCAGAAATGCAATACCTCATTCACAAGCGCTAAGTAATTTTTTGCACTAGTTGCTAAAGTTCAAGTATATAAAAACATGTTATTTGAGCGAATTCCAGTAACTTTTTAATAAACTAAATCTTTCATCACACTCGCACCAGCCCTTTCTTCTTGCTCCATTTTTAATATCAAACATTTGAGTAAATCAAGCAAGAAAGTGATAATGATATTGGCGAGGATGATGTGACGCGATGCACTGCTCTGTAACCCCAACTCCGCAGCATTTCAATGCAGTTTCTTACCAACTCCAGCAATAACTCAAGTCTCTGTCAATCTCCGGCCATATTTCATACTTCATTCCTTGTATATTTTCTTCAATCCATGCAACTTTATAATACATCGACTGACCTCAATCTCCCAATCATTGAGGAGCTTCTCATACATTACCAACTCATAAAACTGGTTGCAAAGTCAGCAGAGCAAACTGCACAGTATCAAATTTTAAGACCTCCAATCTTCTTGTCATATAATATCTGTTCATCAGTTCAGGAATACGTGAAGAGATTAGTTCATTTGATGTAGACACATCCCTACATACTTATACTTACAGATTAGATGCCAACCACCAAAGAGAGAAAAAGAGTTTAGCATTAGCAGAGATGTAGAGCTTTCATCATTCTTCCATCAACATTTCCCTTAAAAACCCAGCCAAATTAGATGATTACACGTCAATTTCTTATACTCAATTCTCACAAATGTGTTACTCCTCCAGATAGTGAAAAAAGATTAGATAGTGAGGGATGACCATGAGAAAAACAAACCTCGTCATGCATTTGCTCTCATTCAAGTTGTACAATGTGGATTTTTGCAAAAATTTCACAGTCAAGTCAGAAAGCAAAAGAATTTTTTTTTTACTCCGTATTGGCTCAAATAATGTTGGCTAATGCTTATCCTGTTTCGTAGCTAGATTTGGTTTGGGGGTAAAAAGCGTATAGGTTTATGATGATGTAGTAGTCGAGGGGGTGATGTAATGCAATTTAATTTGTGTGACTTACTTTGTCAGAGAAAAGCTTTTTCTTATTTTTTTTTTAAATCGCCTCGAGAACCAAACTTAAATTTAAGAATTCTTGAGCAATCACGATGAATATATTGAAAGAGGATGGAAGAAAGAAAAGAAGTTCAGAATGACGAGATAACACTCTTTTCCGATCAAGATTCCTCAGCAGAAAATGTGGATTTATCGTGGAATAATAAGTGCATTCGGAAAATAATAGAAACTGTCAAGTCAGATTACATCACGCATTGAATATTTTTTTTGTAGAAAATGCATGAAAAATAATAAAGACATTTTATATTGCCCTCAAACATAAGAAAGTACAGAGCCTCGTTAGCAGCTCAATGTGAAAGATTTGTAGGTAATTTTGCAAGTTCACTTTTCCAATAAAGCTTTTTTAACCAATTCCCAGCAGGAGTCCAAGTCCAGGGTTCATGTAATGCATACCTACATGGATCTTAACCAGGTTTGGCAACAAAGGATGATGCCACTGCTACCATTACACTTTTGGTGCTCATAAAAGCTTAATTTTTATGCAACATGTCCAAATCATTGTTAGTGCCATCCACCTTCCATCAATGGCAACGAGAGTTCGTAAACTTTCCTTTCACTTTGTTGGGTGCAATCCTAATATGAAAGTGTCCGTTGGAAAGTTTTGCACGAACTATGCCTTTATGCTTTTATAAATGCTTATTATTGCGCTAACATGTTTAGTAAAAAAGCAGGGATGCCAGACACCAGCTGCGGATTGACATATTACGAAATAATTAGTATTCAAATCACAAGCTCACCCAAGTTGTCTCCTAGAACGAGGACCGGGAAAAGTATGGCGAGCCAAGTGACAACTATCACAACAATCCGCATTGTACTATTTTCTCCCCTGAACCCCATCTTATTCTCAGAGAGAGGTTACACGATAACTTATTACTTTATGACTAACTGCTTGTTTGACTGCTTAATCAGCATATTATTACACAAAACAAATTAATAACCACTTTAGCCACACCTGTGCACACGTTCATTACAGCAGCTATGTTCCTTCATAATCATATTCCTGGCTTCGTCTCAAAATAGTGCAGATTACTTTTTTTATCGGCTTTTTATGCAAAAAACTTGCAGTTACGAAATTTACAAGATTCCTATACAAGTTTGCGATGCAATTTTTAAAAGTGCGAAATTGGTTAAAATGGATCGTCTTTTAGCGTCGTCATCGTCAAAGTCTCTTCACTTGGTTATCTCCCATTTAGTTTAAGATGTCTCATGATTCATGATTACCCGGAAAAAAACCATCAGGTTTTTTGATTTTTCAAGTCTATTTTTCTTTTTTCCTCATGATCGTATTGAAGTCAATATAAATCAAGTAAAGTGAGACATTCAATTTCCATTTTTTTCAGCCACTTTTTTTCTTTGAAAAATCCAACTCTTCAAATGGAACTATTTACACTTTAGTTTTCTTTACAAGGAATAAATTCTCTACAAGTTTACCTTCCGAAGCGTTTGTTGACTCGACAGGTGAACAAAAGCATAGCTCAGAAGACAACCTTGTTTACACAGAACGAAATTGAACATAAAACTCCACTCTTCTCTCAAGCCAAGCAAAGCGCAAGCAAGGAGTTCTCAAGATAAGGTTCTCAAGGCAGAAGTCGAGTTTTCAATAGGATGATGCTCTCAGACCGGCATTCAAACAAGAACTGACGCTTGAACTGGGCTTCAAACACGCGTGAACGTGACATACTATGAACACCGATTCAGCAACCTTCCCTTTTAAGAAGATGCAGTGCGTGTGTAAGCATGATCATCATTATTACCATTACGACTTCTCCCTCTCATTCACAGACTGATAGGAAAGACTCTAGAGAGTGTTTTGTATTATGTAAGAGTTACTTACCACCACCATCATCATACCAAAGCTAATAATTCCTATGCATAACGACAAGCAGGTAGTAAAGTTTATCTACTTCTGTGCATGAATAGCTTTAGGTTTGCAAAGATGCAGCGTATTCACTTTAAATAGTATTCATCCGCTTCCGCCAATTAATGCACTAGCTCCTAATATCAGTCTGCTAAAAATCCAGAGGTAACTGAATAAGCAGCACTTTGTCAGGAGAGAAATCGCAAATCAAATATACGTAGCTTATTATGGATGTTTTCTAGGTCCTCATTTTAGAATCGAAATGTTGCTGCTCCGCTTTTATGGGTTCCGCATAATTTACTTTTACCGTTGGGCAATTTACTTGAGGAAGCTTTGCAGAGAAACGCATTATCATTAATATCATTATGTCATATCATTATCAACTTGATAGAATTGTATAGTCAAGAGGGATTCATTAGAATAAAATTAGTTATTTATAGGTAGGGGAAAACTATATTGGTTTGGTGAGGCTTGGGATAAACACCCGTATGTGTGTAAATTAGGAAAGTTTCATGAATGTTCCAATACGGAAGTGAAAGGAAAGTAGGTGGTAAGAAAGTTAAGAAAAAGCTATATAGTTGCGAAAACCGAGTAAGGTAATTCGACCAATCCAATTCATTTCGATTATGCACTTACAGTGCTTGATACGTCGCAGTTGAAATTAATTAGGCATGTTTAAACGGAAGTACATTTCGGGAACTTAATGAATTTAAACATTTCAACAGGTCTTTACGAAGATCAGTGTTAGTTTAATTGATGATAATAGTTTTTATATTTTCTTCTAGCCAACAGTAAAGTGAAAGTAAAAGTTCAGAAAAAATCATTGTCGTTTGTGAACTTTTTAAACTTTATAATGCATGAATGCAAATGTACCGTACTTAAAGCAATTAATGTTCGTCCCATTGAATATAAAAATCACGTTTCCAGATAAAATTAGTTTAATACATTCATTCTTCTAACAATTCCATAAACATGGTTGACACTACATCAGATTTTTTTAGAGTAAAATTTTCTCTACATATATATGTGCTGCAAATAATTGCATAATATTATGCATGTATGACTATAATAATTTTAAATTAGTTTTTGAATATGTATATTTAAGTAAGGTAAGGATATCTGATATCATGCCAGCTCTAGAGCATTAGCATGCATAGTTTCATATCGCTAAGATTCCTCTGTTGAGTACTTTCTTGATACCATTTTAGTAATTAAGAATTTTCAATCATTACAGACCAATAAGGTCAACTATCAGTAATGATGTGTAAATAGTAAATATTATAACATTACAAAATCAAAAAAAATGCATGGAAGATCTTTCGGAGGATTGCTGAACATTGTCACTACTCAAATGTACAAAGTAACAGTACCTGTTCAAGTCAACCTTCATTAACAATTGCGTCTTTCAGCGAATCCACCAAAAAATTCGCCCAAGACTTTCTCCCCTAAAACTACAGCCTACAAACATCTTGAATATAATAGTATAGCTAAACCACTACTTACTCTCCAGAGGAGGCAAAATCTTCTTTTAATTATTTTTCATCACTAAAAATTCTTATTAGACTGCATCGCAGACAAGATACACAACTATTTATTCGCCAAAGAAAGCAAAAAATGGCAAAAACTTCTTTTAATTATTTTTTATCAATAAAAATTCTTATCAGACTGCATCGCAGACGAGAGAGAATGTGTCGCAAGACGCAAATATGCCTTGAATATATTAAATGATTACAATTTAACGAGATTAGAAAACTCCGCTCATTTCCGACTTCAATTTTCATTTTGACATTTAAATTTCTTAATAACATAATAATTGAATAATTTTATTCCTGTCAAGTTACTGTAATTTGCCATTTGCCTCTTGTTAGGGAACTTTCTGACAGTAAACTCCTACTCCTATTATTATAATTACATCCATGAAATTGCTTAATATTTGACAGAATGGATGCATGTCTTTGATAAACGCATACTTCATTCATTTAACGCCTCACACCCCTACCCCCTCTAAATCCACCTCTACCACCACCGCCCCCACGTCCTCCACCTCGTTGTCCACCACCCCGATTTCCCCCCGAAAACCGGTTTTCACGTTGATCGTTACCCCGAAAAGATTCCTGATGACCAAAGTTCCCTCCCATTTGTCCAAGGCCAAAGGGAGATATTTCCTAAAAATGTGGTATATTGAATTTGGTATAAAGCATAGGAATATAGTTTCAAGGTGTAGGACGGTTTAAGCCACCAAAAATATAGATTTGGTTTGAATGTAAAACATTCCACAACAATGCCTACCTAAGAGTCGGAACGCTATTACGAAATGTGATGCGATTGTTCAGATTTTTCAGATTATGTTCAATTTTCTTACAATTTCTACTGTGGCAGACTAGTGCCTCGGATTTAAGCTCCGTTTATATTTTTAAAGTCCCGACTCTACATTCTAAAGAATAATGAAGCGTTTTTTTTTCAGAAATTTTGACAATAAGTCACTTGAACCCAACCTTCCAAGGTTGGTTTGATAAGAATTACTGAGCTAATGTGCAGTGTTGTCATTGTACAACAAACATTTGCATAACAAATCGTGGTAATTCGTCGACTAATCAACAAAATAAAATGGTAACTTACCCAAGTCGGCCCAGAATTGTTATTCCCGTTGTTTCCTCCTTGGAGATGAGCCATCAAGCCTTGAGGAGGGAGAGGGGGAGGAGCCAATGGAGCACTGCCGATATCGCCTGAAATATACGAAAACATACTTCAACTAATGGTAACAACACTTGACTTTCACTTTTTACGACGAATGAGTCAATGAGTGCTTGCTTCAATCAGAAAGAAAGCAGCCATGGAATGTCTTATCATTGACATCAATCGGTAATTCCGCAAATCATCATTTAAAGTGAAAGCACTTCCTCATTATCAATAACACCACCAGCTTGAAGAACATCACGCAACACAAATCAATTAGCTATTTAATTAATATGTATGAGAAATGGAAGTGCAACGAAATTAAAAAGAGTTTATTATCACACCGAAATCAAGGCTAAAACCAAGAGCACCACCTCCTGAATTAGGATCATCCATTCCATCGTTATCTCCCATTAATCCATCCTGTCCAAGGGGTTCCCGAGGAACCATGGGGGCATCTCCTCCACCACGACTGTAACCGCCACCAAAAGTAACCGGGCCACGCTGCATTCTTTGCTCTTGATCTATTTCTCTACGGCGGAGCTCTGAAATATTGAAATTCCAGTTATTTACTTCAACGTGAATGCGATGTGACTTTAGTGAATAAAGCATGTAATTTTATTAACTTACGTTCGCGTAGCATTTCCGTCTCGTAATCGTAGCGAGCAATTTCCATCTGTGCCTGCAACTTTTCCAAATCCTTGGCCATTTCCTCCTTCAAAGCCTGTTCTTTTTCTTCATATTCTTTGACAAGATTCTTCCACTTTGTGCCATAATCACATTCAAAAGATCCCTCATCTGCGAGTCTTGGTCCAATCTAAAAAGTATTTAGTAGTTAATTTAGCAAACGTTGTTGAGATCATTATACATTTTTTTACATAATGCTAACGCATGACGCATACTTACTTCTCGAGCTTTATAATAAACCAATTCCCTTTCCTTGTTGTATTCCCGTTTCGGCATATTCACTTCCAGTAAGCCTTCGTCCATTTCACTCATGTCACCCAGCTCTGTAATGACGGGTCTTAATTCCGAAGTGATAAAGTAGCACTTGTTCTTACAGAAGCTATTTGCTGCCAACGCATAATTTTTTCGAGTGTAGTCAACAATGCCTTCTCCAGTAGACTTTCCCTTTTCGTCAACCAGCACGATTGCGCGCTCGATCTACAATTTGCATTCAATAATTCAATCAGATGGTTTTTTGAATTCACAAATATGCGAGGCTTCTAAATTTACCGACTATTAATGTAATGGCTAGTATCTACATACCTCTCCAAATACAGAAAATGCCAATTCCAATAATTCGTTAGAGACCATTGGGCTCAGATTCTTAACTCGAACTCTCACGCTGGCTGGCGCGAAGCGGACTTTGATTGGCCTGCCCTTTAACTGATGTTGGTCCAAATCAGACCGAGCCTTCTCAGCATTTGTTCGAAAGTCCTGCAATGTACAGAGTAAAATCGTTTTATTCCAGCTCATAATGTAGATTTTTGCCTTCCCATTTGACAAAAATGAGAACTTGCAATTTACATTTATCAGATTTTAAGCAGCCATGGAATGTTTTATCATTGACATCAATCGGTAATTCCGTTAATCATCATTTAAATCGAATACACCAGACAATTTTTAACTAATAATGCAACTTTTTGTCAAATGTAGTAGGAAGTGGCTTGATTTTTATGAAGTAGAAAGTAAACTTACCATTTTTAAAAATGCAAAGTTCTTCTCCCTGTTCAAAAACAGTTCATCAATTTCCCCAAACGGAGTAAACAACTCTTTCACTTCAGACTCTGTGGCATCACTTGCAATATTTCCAATGTACAATCTTGTATTAGCCAGAAATTTTTTTGTTTCGTGCTTCTTCGGAGGAAGGTCGCAGGTTTGTCCATGAAGCGATCGGATTTTTTCAAGGATTCGTTGCTGCAAAATAAAACGATCAAGAAGAGCCAATTATTCTAAACTGATCAACTGATCATACGACAATGATAAATTAATAAGACTCTATCACTGTGCTTTTACCTCGGGATTTAAGACCTTCACCCTTTTGTTAGATGGACCATCCGAGTCATGAAAAAATCTTCTGTCGACTCTTTCACTGCTTCCATGATGGGATCCACCGCCGCCTCCCCCTCTTCCACCAAAACCAAATGAATTACGACCAGGCCCCACAGGACCACCTCCTAAATCACAAAGAAAAAGTTATTAATTTTAAAATGTGGCATGAAAAATTAAAAATTACAAAGACAGACTTATTTTAAGCAAAGCCCCTTTTACTTACCGCGCTTCCTCTTTGGACCTCGACTGCTATTGTTATTATGATTGTTGGAGTTCCCCCCTCCGCCTGCCTGACCGTCAACTTCCATTTTTACACTTTCCACTTTATCCGAAACAGGGGGCATTGACATTGAAAGGTAAAATTTAGGTAGAAAATTAATTACCAGTTGATAATATTGCACCCAGAATGAAGTGAAGACAACTAAAAAACCAAAAATCAGTCACCCACCTATTTACTCGGCACTCCACAAACAAAATATCTTTTTAAATGCACAGGAAGCAGGAGGACGGAGGAAAGCTAAAAAAATAAATAAATCACAAACAACAACAACAAAGGACAACGTTAGTTCAAAAGGTTTTGCTGGCAATATTTTTAACTTTGTTTATCAATAATTTATTGATCATTTATGATCGTAGTAAAATTAAGTTGAAGTTTTATTCACCTCTACAAAACTAAAACTGGGATGGATGGTTGCTGCTGTTCCGTATTTTTCCTTATCTCCGCAATGCTAAACCTAACCCAAGAAAACGCTGCCTTGCCGATGATGATGATGGAATCCGCTTTCGTTCCGAAGAAGAAAGCCAAGCAGATTGGCTTTTTTGATACATATCCATGTATAGAGCTAGGAAAGGAAGGATTAAAGGATGGAATGAGCCATGATATGGATACGAATACATGTCTTGTATTTTGTACCTGCTTATGCACTTTTTAAAAGCCGATGATAGCTAAAGAGCCGACTCTTCTGGGTAAAGAACGCCACCGCCGCCGATCCATCTACCTTGCTTAGGCTGAGTCATAAAAAGTCCTACCCATTCGGCTACTCTTGTTCCAGCACATACAAAATACATACAAGGTAGAGGGCAGAGGGTTGCATGCAGGCCGAACACCGACAAAGGCCGAGGCCGAGACCGAGGCCGATCGGTCTTCGGACCAGCTCTGGTAAAATTAATCGGTCCTCGGGCTTCGGCCTTATGGTTGCTACAGTCATACGGTCC
>JAQGAH010000789.1:0-25455 GCA_034696885.1 Lepidocyrtus paradoxus | reverse complement strand
AGCTTGAAAATCGCGAAGTGAGAGTACCTATTTAGATTAGCAAATTACCTTAACAATTATCCGTTTAGGTACCTTGGTTTTATGGTATCCGACCACTTGCCCATATGCATGAAAGGACTCATGTGCTCTCAATTTTTTAAATTGACTTTTGTCCAAACTTCCAGAACGACATTGATCAGGAAACTTCCGAATCATAACTTTAATGTGTATAAAGCAATTTTAATTTAATATAAAATATGTCATCTATCTAATGAAAAGTTCAGGGTCCTTTGTAATACACTTTGATCTTGGAAATGGCTTAACCTTCAACAGCATGCTGCGTGGTCTATAGTGATTGAATCAAAAACATGAAGAAAAAACGATTAAAAATGGAGTCAACTCGGCTGCCATGATTGTATGTACTCGAAGAAGCTAAGACACAGATTTAAAATCGATATTACCGACTATTAGACTTTTCAAGACCAAGTGAAAATCTTGCCTCAACTTACTAATTAAGCTTACTTGTTTATGTAAAAATATAAAAATGTCGGGCCATTTCCCTTTTACGGTGAGCTGATGATTGCACATATCCCATGTGCCATGAAACATATTTATAGTAGACAACAGTCATCATAAGATTTTTATATGGTCAATATGCATATGTACCTTAACAGTTTTGTCAATTAATGTTATATAATAGCAAAACTACTTATGTACATACTTTTACAAGTCACATGATCTTCTCTCTAAACTTCTTTTTGTAAATTAGCAGAATTCCTAAAATTCTTGGAAACATGAAAAACAATACTTCTCTGACAAGTCCATTGTTTTAGTACAATGCACAAAAAGTATGCATAATACCTTCAGCTCAAAATGAATTAGTAGGTAATTCCTTCCAGTTCAAAGTGACATGATATAAATTCTCGAGCGAGAAGGTGGGCTCATGCAAGTTTGTCTGCATTTCAGTTCGTAATACAAGTTGAAAACTTAATTTTCGCTAAATCTTCTAACACACGTACTAGGCTATTATGGAGATTACTTCTCCTTGTCTGTTATAACGTGCGTGTCTCCTTTGCAAAAGGCAACGTGAAAGAGGATGATGCTTTCGCTTGATATGAATGAGGATCAGGAACAAATTATGCGTAATGTAATGGACAGGTGAAGTAGCTCAAAGGAGTCAAGTAGTGAAGTAGCTGGCTCTCTTCCTTCATGAAGTATAAAGATTCCTCTACAAGCAATTTACATTTAAGTGAGATAACTTGTCTCTCACAGTCAAACCAGGAGATGTACATTTTACACTAGGTACGCAGGTATTAAAGCTCCAAGACGAGCCCATTGTCAGTGAGCTCGAATCGTGCACTTGCTCCCCAAAATGTTCATTCATTCATGTCGTTATATTATCCATCATAAACCCTATCTGGATTTGATCCGACAAATTTCTCAGCCATTCCTATATATCCCCCCACCCTCCAGAAATTCTTCTGTCCTTGGTTCATATTACATTATCGAGAGTAAAATCTGGTTATTGCACTTATTACCTGCCTGAGGAAACCAGGTTATTTTGCTAAACTTTTCCCTTTCCTTTAGCAACCCAACTAGACTAATACTTTTCTTGCAAGACGCAAGAGATAAAGCAAAGTGGTTAGGCTTATGTACCTATTTGCTGCCCAGGGGTAACATAACATTGGTATTTCGTCACGAACAAACTGATATATTAAATATTTTTCTTATAAATTGAAGCGTAGTTAACAAACGTAGCTATTTCGTAGCAGATAAAATCACAATATTTTTTGTTCTTAAATGACATATCTTCCTTCCAGCTCATTTTCTTGTGCTATGCATGTTCCATTCTTATCATAATAATTTGCACACTGCAATGAGTTCAGTAATTGCAGGGACAACCGTATTCAAGCGTTTCCTGTATCGCATCTTCATCTTCACTCGAAGCTGGATTTTTACATGGGTTTAGAATTTGTAATATGAGAAGATTTTTCCTTAAATGATGTAAAAACGAGTCCAAAGCAATGCTCAAGCCAAACCCAGACTTTACTTTTTTATTTCACTACACAAAGACATGCATTACAAGTATTTGCATAATAATACGAACAGATAATATACGGTACAGAGTTACTACATACTGTTTGAAAATTAAACCAGCAAAAACACTCTTTTTTCGGCAAGCTTTATCCCATTTTCCATTCACATCATTATTTATTCTTCCTCTACCCTCCCATACAAATGTGTGCAAACGTCCGTCTGTTGTAGTCGGTTTTTTTGTAACAACTCTATGTAGTTTTTTAGCAAGGAAGTATGCCTTATTCCTATTCCGTATGGCTGTGTGACTTCAACTGCATGATCATCTCCACCTTCTCCATTCTTCCTCCTGGGTTTACGTTACGGCTCCTCCATATCACTAGTTCAGGCCTTTTCTCCATCCTACAACAACGCCTCCGTTGCAGTTGCCTTCTGGCCGTCTCTCTGACTTCTTCCTTTGGTAGCAGACCGTTGGAAATTGACAGGTTGTGAAGATTCTCTGTCTATAGGAGGGACTTGTAATTCTCAAGGTAGTATAGAGGGAACACTTTGCTAATTATTGAAGTAGCGAAAGTGGAACTTTTGAACAATTTCTTTTGTAAAAAGAACCAAAAAACACTTTGAGGCATTTGTCTCAAGGTGCCCCGTCTCAGCTAGAGTTTGGGATAGCTATGCCATTGTGTAATAATTAGTTAGTTTATTGACTACTGTTATATGGTGGAAGTTTAAGACTCAATTACAAGTGAGAATAGACACTGACTATTTAGTGGTAAAATACGACATAAAATTAAGTCTCATTTACCAATATGTTCTTCAGCTCGGCTTCCTGCATTGTGTGAAAGTTCCATAAGTATCCCATTTTTTTGGTGGTTGTGCGTGGCTAAAATAGATTTATAATATGCATTTCTTGTTTTCCCCATTAAAATGTTCAAAGTTTAAATAGCTACGTAGATCCATTTTAAACAACTTTTTCTAAACTATCTACTCTTTCCAGGACAATTTCATTTTATTCCTGTGAATCTAACTTTCTCAATTACGGCTTTCTAAGCAGTTTCATGAATTCAAAGAAAAAATTACAGGGCTTGAGCAGTGTTCCATGCTCGAATTGACTAAAAAATATTGTTCAAAGTAAGTGAATGTATGTTATGAAGTTTTCTGAAAAAAAAATTCTTATCGCTTGGTCAACTCGGTATTCACCTTCTTTACCTTTATGCGAACTTTTCAACGAGTTATACTCCTCCTTGATATGATATTATCTGTAAATTATATGGTTGACCCATGGTTCAATTTTTGATCGTCTAATCGTTAGATAATAAATTATAAAAAGTTTCAATTTCAACCAAATTATGTACTCAGCTAAAGTATAAAATGGGACAAGGGAATTAACTGACAGTCGGTTTATGAATTCATCAGTAGCAGCAACGCAACTTTCATACGCCGAAATTTTTGAAATATCAAAAACCAACTCGTGATTGACTATCGTCTATGATAAAAAATTAATATGGTTTTCATCCACATTATTTTAAGCTTCGCCAATCTCCCTTACCAAGCAAATTAAGAGAACGACCCAAAAACGATTATCGTTGATTTTCCCATTTAAAGGCCGCCATATTCCCACCGATTTCCAATTTGTAAACGTGATTTTGTGACCTTCGTGAATTATGTAAAACGACAGACTATAATGCAATGTCAGCCCTGCCCTGGATCTCTCTCAGCCACACGCCATCATGTCACAATGCAACCCAAGTTGCTCTGTTTATGGCCAAAGACTAGACCTGCTTTCTCCAATTAATCGGTTTACCCCACCACTGCTGACAAGTGAATAAATTAAGTCAATAAAAGCTGCACTTCTCATGCAACAGTGATAGTACAAACTTAGACCAGTTAACCCTGTGAGATTAACCGCTCATCTTGTGCAAATACTCAAATTCAGCCAACCAAATCAGGTCACATTGTGGCATAAATAGTTATGGGGGGTGTTTCAAACACAATTGACTACACACCCTACCACGACCTTTCCTGACCACGACATGATATACTTTCCCTCCCCAATACGTCAGCAACGCATGCGAAAGTAAAAACAACGGATTTTTTCCTCTGATACAGCCACAGGCCTTTAAATTATAATCTATTGCTTGTGTATAATCTAGTGATTCATTTTAAAGTGAAATCATCAGAATTTTTTTCCCTACAATCTCCAGCATCATCCCTCAACTTCAACTGTATGCCTATATGTTGGTCTAGCCATTATCATTTATAACTTTGATCATGTTACTATAAAAATATCTAAATAAATTCATGTGTATATTTATATCATATAACTTCTCATGCTGTCCCAACACTTGTGGTTTCTGTTGTACTCTCAAAGCTGAACTAGCGTATTAAATCCCTTCTCTTGCTTCCTACGAGAAGAGTCTCAAAAGGTTGAGCACACTTTCGTGAAAATGAATGTGAATATGACTGACAGTATGACGGATTTGGAAAGGAAGCGAACTCAAATTCCAACCAAGCCTGAATTGATATGAAAACAGAGAGCCGAAATACCTAGTTCACGGCCATGGGAAGAATTCAGTTAAGAATGGAAACAGTGCAGGGATTTTCTTCTAAAAACTAACATTGCAGAGATGTTACCATTCTACATGTGACTTTCCCAGTTGTGGTTTTTTGGAGTAAAGATGAAGAGCTCATTGTAATCCGTTTCTTTTCCCACAGTTCTGAACTAGACATTAGCTTGTATCTTTATACAAGAACCCAACCAACTAACCCACTAATGGCTGTATAATCTTCTCGTGTTCTACCTGAAAATGATATCATCGTCTGGCTCATCAACAGGATAATGCAACATTTGTGTGCTCACACATTACACTAACATCAGCTTTTTAGCGTAATCTGTTTGAAAGCAGTGATTTTCTCTGCCGTCAATTTCTCCTGAATAACGAATTATCTCATAGACATATTGCCGCTTTTAGTCGTGAGTGATACGATACGGATGCGAGTCGCCTGCTGGGGTGAAATTGGGATACATTTGTAGACCGCTTCATCATCATCATCGCTTTCATCATGGCGGCGGAAGGTAATTTGGGATTTGAATAACCTTGACTCTAAATTATCGCTTTCTTTTATTATCACAAATTATTGTAATCACGCAAAAAATGCTGTTTCACAATAGGTGTAAGTATTCAAGGTGGTCAAATTCTTTAGCCAATATGGTGTTAGGTAGATATCTGGATACAAAGGTGGAACAGCAGGGATGTGGGGAATTTCAAAAATCGCAGTAGGAAGTTGAAATCATTATACTTTTTATATATAATCAATATGCGTTTAAGCATGGGAGGTTCTAATTATGACAGTTGAAGGAACAAGAGGTTTGCGGAATCGCACTGATTGACATGTTAATTTATAGTTTTGATTAAAACATCCATCATTCCTCTCCTATTTCAGTAGAATCCGGAAGTATGAAAATACCGACTTGGTCATAAAATAAATCATGGAATGAATGCTAAAAGTTGGGGAAATAAAGAATATGTAAATTGCAAACAATGCAGTTTTCAGGTTTTAAGTATTCCCCGTGGCTTTATAAAATTGCCAAAGGCCATTTGTAATAACGTTACAAACCACAGAGATGGATCTTTACTGTAGGTACTTTTGACAAATTTATGCATGCACTATTTTTTAGAATTTTTTAAAATAGAATTTCAAGAAGAATGCTAAAAGGTGGTCTCGGTTTGGGCTAGTCTATGTATCACTGCCACACAATACAATCAAAGAAGAAAGAGTTACGATACTGCCATCTCTAACTGACTTGGCATGCCAAACCATTAAATTATGTAAAATGGGAAATGGGTACTATTCAAAATTACAACATGTACATTCTTAACTCACAACCGTCACTTCAACCTTTTCACAATATTTTCTGCAAATATAACTCACAAGTCAAAAGCGTAAGTTTACGAGGACATAAATGACTGGACGTGTTTCTTTCTCGTTTTGCTTTTCGAACGCTCAGAAAAAATTACATCATTAAGTTATTATTAGATCATCAAAATGCACCATTGAGATAATTTATTCCAATATTTCCCTCCCATGTTTACGTGCCTGTCAGCATTTGAGTGAAAGAGACCATTTTTTATTCCTGCTCATCCAATACCAAAATACAAGTTCAAATGCGTAAATTTCTAATAAATTTTGATACTACACAGTAGCCATCAGAAGCCACTCACTCTACAGCAAAAAGTTATGTCATGTGTCTGGGCCTGGGTTGAATAACTGAAATTTGCTATAACAAACCCAGCAGGAGGTTCAAAGTGCCAAAAAAAACCTTGTCTGGGAACAGGAACAATATTCATAAAACATAGTTGCCAACATATTGTTGTGTCACCATGTCTGTACCCCGACCATATCGAAGTACCTTGCAGCTGGGGCATTGTGAAACAGGATAATACTTTGTCATTCCTCTTTATTTGGTCGTTGCTCATTTCATGACTTGTAAAATGGATGTTGATGAAACTAGCTCGGAAAGTAATGACAATATGACAGTGGGACAGGGGATTGTTAAAAATAATCTATTCTTACATGATTAGTGCATGAGCACATGTAATTGAGGAGCAAAACATTGTCATTTCTACAGACCATATTAGGGGCTGGCAATAAAAGGCGGCTGTGCCAAGCATGAAATTGCGTGTTCACTGTTCAGTATTTAATAAAAATCTAAAGAAACAATTTTGATGTTATCGAACCACTCATTCATTATTTCGCAAGTATTTCTACCTCCTCCAAGAAACCAGTGGATAAAGATGACGGGCCGGTGCACACAACCCTGAACCAGATATTGTTAAACAAAATGGTAGAGAATCAGAAAAACTAACAGGCAGACCCTGACATAGACGCTGTATGACGTGACATGCATTTTTTATGGTACTATTTCCCCATTCACCGGTAACCGGCACTGCACCTATCAACTGTGAGCTACGAGCAAGCAGGTATACTCACAGGTCAAAAGTTTTTTTAATACAATTATTGAATTTTTTGCGGAAGGAATCACTGAATCATATATAAATCATAACGTAATATACCTACACCACAGAAAAAGCGTCATTTATATTCCCATTTATTGAGGCAAACCAAACATATCATTAAAAGTAATTTTTCTCTCCTGGATTTCCCAGCGGAGATCTAATAATAATGATGGGTACGCTATGGAACATTTTAATATCACACTTTCCACAAATTTCCATACTTTTACTGCCACATTTACCTAATTCAGCAATTATACTCCACTGTTTTGACACAGCAAGGCTGTAAAACGGAAAGTATATGATTCTTGCACAGCACTAATTGCAATGGTAGATAGCTATAAAGAGACGCATCCCTATAATTAATTATTACTGTAGGTAAGCGTACTTACCATCCATACTTCCAGTGGAATCATTTTGTGAGGTTAAAGATCGAAACTTTTCGTAACGCTACAAGAAGTAGGAAGGAATCTTTCCAAGGAGAAAAACTCTTTGATTGCTATGTGGTTTCCTTTTTGAAATAATCTTTTACATGGAAGCTTTCATCATCTCCTGTTTGTTTTGCAAGTTAAACTTTCAACTTTTTCCCTATAGTTCTTTGTATTTTGGAGTTGTGTATGAAAAGGGCATTTACATCGAAGCTAGCTAAATAATGAACGCGGCCCCCTTTCCTTTGGGAACAAGAACGCTGTTTTCGCTCCAAAATGCCAATGTACTGTTAGCGTCATCATTCATTTGCCCATGCTGGAATAAAAGGATAGACAAGTCGGGAAAGGATTCAACAGTGACGGAGTTTTTTTATAGTCATTGTTCTTGTTTACATTCATTCATGCATATCAATATCAACCAAAAAGAGGAAAACATATACATATCTATTATAGGAATCTTTCTAAATATAAATCGAAGAATCGACAGATTGATAAAGCTATGCTACAGGTTATGGATATAGGTAGTTCAAGGGATTTGTATAGGCGAATTTTTCATCAATTCTATTTGTGATTGAGATTTTGAACAAAGAAAACAGAGTTTGAAAATTAGTTGTCGTTGGAGAGATGTAGTAAAGGAACTATATTATAGGCTTAAAATTGTGACTTTTTTCAGGATTTATGAAACCATTAGCATTGAGAATTTCAATGCAGATACCGTCATGAGAAATACGGCATGATATATGATTGCTTCTTAATCCTAAACTATGTTGTTTATATATAGCATTTGAGCATAAGTGGTATAGTATCGGCTCTCATTAAAGTGAAATCGTCTGCTTTTAAACAAAGACCAGAGTCAAAGATATTATCTAAGGTTTCATATTTTTTGAGGGAACCCTGTTAGCATATGTATGTCGAGATTCATGAAACTAGCTTAAGCATATATTGTCATTTAGCAGTTTGTATCTACATGATTTTGGCATGAAAAAAGTATTCGTGCAGTCCTGTACATAGTGTAATGAAGCATGTAAAAAGGTACTATGCTTCATTATGGTTTTAAGCTCGATCAGCCATTTGTCTGTCTGTTAGTCCGTGAACACGATAATTTTTTATTTATAGTTTTGTTTATAGATAGGCATGGGTCACGAGTTTGTAAGTTTTCAGGCTGTTTTCAATTACGCTTTGTTACACCGGTACTGACTAAATTGCAATTTTAAGCAGAGAAATGAAGCAAAAGTAAAGCAATGACTACGATTTCACTTATAAATACTTCACTTGTACATCAATGAAACACAGTTTTCATGCTCATTTCATTTGGGTAATTTTCAATACGCTTGCCGTTTCACAAATATCTAGTAAAACCCAATTTGCAGTATAAAATAATATTGTGTTACTATATCTCTTCGGTTATGTGTTTACAATTTTGTTCTCAAATCCATATCACAATCACCCTTCATAATCATCGCGACATAGTTTCGTAGATCTCCCTATCGTTTGCTCGGTTTAGTAATATTTATTTCAGGCATAGTGCTATATTGTGTTTCCATTGCATTGCAATGTGTTGACGCGAGGCAGTCAAGTAGCTTCGACGAACAATGAAGAAAATAACAATGACATCATTCATTCATATCATTGATATGAGATACGTTCCTTCCTTCCCTTTTTAAGTATTACTCTTCACGTGTAGGAGATTGGGATTAAATGGACATTTACAGCAATGCACTCGTTGTCCGATGGACAAACATTTTGTTAAAATTTAAATTGTTTGACGTAAAATGAAATAAAGTACTCAGATATTAAAATTGACTTACTTGTGAATTTGATAATTCCATGCAATCCTAAACCAGATTGTGTAGTGGAAAACAGTTTACAAAAATTTTGTTAACATTTTTCGTTTTAATGCTCACATATTCTTGCTGCATTGAGTTAAGGAAATTTTCCATTCCTCTTTCATTCCCCATCGTATCGAAAATATATACACAAGACTGGTAGAATAGACAAGAGCAAGATGAAACGGAAAATGGAAAAATCTAAACGAGAGAATAATGGCAGTAGCATTGGTAGCGGTGAAAGCACAGATAAGGAAGTTTCCGAACCCATGGCTTCGAGAAAGAAAGATAAGAGTTTGTACAAGTGCTCCCACTGCTTTCTAACTTATGCAACAGTTGGTGGAATTATGAAACATGTAAGTTCAAATAGAAACTACATAGTAAAAATCAGTTATTTTCTTATTAGATGTTCTGTTCTAAAATTCTCTTATTATTAATTTATGTTTTTCTTATATTAATTATAATAAGCTTCTAGCTCACCAGGCCACACAAGTAAAGTTACCAAAGACTTCCGGGGTTCCGGAAACCAAAGAACGGAAAAGTAAAGAGAAAAATCTGCCAACTTGCAAGGTGATAATTACTCGTTGTGGCAATTTGTCTTCACAGTGCCAGCCAATTCCAGAGCGACCTCATCAATGCCAACTATGCTCAAAATCATTTGCGCAAAGAGGAAATCTGAAACGACACATCCGAACTCATACCGGGGAGCGACCTCATCGATGCCAGTTATGCTCAAAATCGTTCGGAAATCAAAATGTATTGGAAGCGCACATCCGAACTCATACTGGTGAGCGGCCTCATCTATGCCAGTTGTGTTCAAAATCATTTACGCAGCTAGGAAGTCTGAAAAGCCACATCCGAACTCACACTGGTGAGCGACCCCATCGATGTCAGCAATGTTCAAAATCATTTACGACGCAAGGAAAACTAAAAATTCACATCCGAAGTCATACTGGTGAGCGGCCTTACCGATGCCAGTTGTGCTCAAAATCATTTGCGACTCTTGGAAATTTGAAAATGCACATCCGAACTCACACTGGTGAGCGACCCTATCATTGCCAATTGTGCTCAAAATCGTTTGGACAAGTAGGAAGTCTAAAAAGGCACATCCGAACTCATAGCCATAAATAAGCAAACTCAATAATAGTAAACCCAACACACGACAAATTGATGAAGTTTAATGATTCTGATACTGATCAATCAAAGAAAACAAAAATTCTTAGCTGTTGAACAGACATTGTTATAAAATGTTTTATGGTCAAAATTTTAATTTGCGCAATAGTTGTAAAACAGTGATTTTTGAAAGTAGTATAAAAATTACTTTAATGATGTTATTTGCAACTATGTGGAAATAAAATTTGTCCGTCCTCTGGTGTCTGGGAGGAGGGTAACCGACTTTCGCTCATCTCCAAACTTGTCTAACATATTAACCATATTTAGTATCTTTAACCGAAAATAGAATTTGAAACTTTGCATGTGTTAGAAAGATATCGTGTTCATAGACAGATAAACAGCCGACCAAACTCATAATCTTAATAGAGCTTCATAATAAATTGCAAATGTTAATGCATGTATCAAGTTTGGCTAGTCCCACTTTTGATCAGAAGGGGAAACCGTGTGGTTAATATGTAAAAAATAAAAATTTTCAAAGTCATATTCACTATAATACTTGATATTTGTGCAGGAGGCAATCATCTAATGCCTATGTAAAATCGGGGAAATTCCCAATGACGAAAATTAATTAGACTAATTTTTTATGTGGGCGCAAAAAAAGGCAAAACTGCAAGAATAATGTTAGGGACATGAAATACAAGTCAAGCATAGCATGCTAAGATCAGATTATATCCATACTAAAAACGGCTGCTAACCATGAAAGAATTGAGGAAAATGGAGTACTTTTATAATCTAATCTTGCCCCAATATTTGCACTACATATGGTACACAGCAGGAACAAATTGGCAGATATCCTTAGGTAATGGCTTTCCCACTTTGTTTTAGGATAATTAGTCTTTTCCCGAGCTTAATGCAATTAACCCGAATACGTTTAATTCTAATCTGGTTGCCTGTCAGCTTAGTCAGATGATCTGTCAATGTCAGCCGGAGGCTTTTGGCTGAAATTGGAAACTATTGTGTATCGTTGGGTGTGATCCCATTTTGCTTTCGTCTGGAATGAATTCGCACAAAATGTACCTGGACTTTATCTTCAAATATGAGCATAACAATGTACAGTACAAGTGCATTAGAAGCGGATCTTTTTCATCATCAGCGCAATCGTAAAGTTTCATAAGAGTTTGTAAAAAACCCAGAAAATGGCAAGGCTCAGCAGCACCCACCGTCCTTATCATTTAGATAGATCAGTAAAAAAAATAAGAAAAACTAGTTTGTGAAAGTAATAAAATATGCAAAACAAGTCAGCCAGCTCTTTCCTTATCGAGGAAATGGAGACGAAATTGTCACAAGGAAATGGAAATATATTGCAACAACTAATGGTGCACAGCATGATCGGTTAAAATTGAAACAATGAAATACAAAAACAATTTAGGTGCTATGCAGTTTTAGCATCCGTGGCCAACGGATGGTGACGTTGAGATGATGGGATCGAATGGTAAGTGTAAATGCTATAATGTAGGAAAAATTCACTTGTCATAGTTTGTCGAGGTTAAATTATCGCAAGTGTAACTGAAAATGATGGCATCCAAACTAATAACTTCTCGGCAGATATGTAGTTCCACCCCAAAATGATTTTTTTTTGCAAGAATCGGGTGTAAGCAGAGGAATGGTTTGCTAAAATGTGAAAGAGGAGAACTCAGCCCCACTTGTTCGCTAATCTCGAGGATTTTATTTCTCTTCACCATGATAAATATTGTGCTTTCAACTCCCCCCTTGTTGGGAAATAAATCAACTTGGTAGAAGTGGCAGCTTTCTTTGCCAAGTGCACTCAACCTCAGCCTAACTGAATGCCACTAATGTTGGATGTCAGGGAGTTCTCATATGTAATCCATGTAATGTACATATCAAATTAAACTGAAATTAAAGTTGGCCTTCGTTCCATTTTGACATAGCTATTTCATTATTTTGCTGGTATTGAAAACTGGGAAAAGCAAATCTTTCAATATTGGGCTGAGTCAAGATGGTGAAAGTTTAGCAGTAAAGTTGGAGACTGCTGTATTGGTAATAAAACTTGGGAGATTTGTCAGCTATTAATCCCACACATTATCTTGGGGATAAAAGTGCATAGCTTAGAACTGAAATCCGAAGGAAATGTACCGAAACAGATGGTCAGTATCATAGTTTGTTCCGGATCTGTGACGCTGCCCAACTGCTCATCACTGTCAAGGAACATTAGCGGTTTCTATCTTTTATAAAAAATAAATACCAAACTCCAAACGAAGTGTATACTGATTATGAAGTCTATTTAAAACGGTTAATGATTATTACCCCATAAATTCTTGGAGACTATGAAACAACATAATCTTGGCACGCAGGCTTCATTTTTGTTTTGAAAATGATACAAACTGTGATATAATGCTAACCACCGCATTGAATGTGCCGAAGAAAGAAACTTTTAATTTGTTTCGTTTTGTTCCAAATCTTCCTGAGAAAGTCCAAAGTTCCGCCCAAAAACTGATATTGTGCTCATATTAGTAAACTAAAGTATGCATGATATAGCGTGCCAAACTAATTCAAAGTTTATATTCAATAAACTTTCTCCATTTCTGTAATATTCAAGAGAAAGGATCAACTCACGAGCTTCGACACTCGTAGAATATATTTGCTTTTTTAGTAAGCCACACACAGAAAAAAATTCTATGATTTACATCTTATTGCTACACTTTTGTTTTATTGCATATAAAATAGGTCTAAGGGTATGAAAAAAACTGTTCATTATTAAATTTTAGATTCGTGCAGCTAACCTTAATTAAACAGATAATTGTATGGTGCAAAAGTTAATTCAAAACTTTACAAATTAAACCTGAAAATTCATAGTAAAAATTCCAACATCCCAACGGTAAGCATACGAACTACGATCTACTGACTAACGATTAAATGCTGATGGCATAAATAAAAAAAGTCATTCTTCTGCTCTCATTTAAATTCATAAACTTTATTGAAATTTGCAATACAACATAAACCTAATAAACTTGTAACCTGATTCTGGGCATGTGTAGCTATTTGATTGCTCTACTTTCTTAACTTTACGCACTTCTTTAGTGCAACATCTTTATCTTTCCAGAGAACTTTTTTCTTGGATCTTGATTGTGAGTACAAACTTTACACATATTATGTACATGTACATGTACCTTCGTACTCATCTTGTCTATGATACTATCCAAGCTGAATTCCTCGATATAACCTCTAATTCGTAAATAGCCGGCAGTCAACTCGGCTTTATTGAAAAAGGACTGTATGACCATATCAAACAAGATGATCCATAGCTGAAAACTGTGTTATCATCATGTTTTCCCTTGTTCGATTGCCAGTTCTTGCAGATCTACGCCTTTGGTATTTTTGCCCATTGGTTTTGTTATTCCATCATAAAAAGTTTATTTTCTTAGGCCATATCCCAACATGTGAGCTTCTTATATTTGTATTAAAACATAGTACTTGTACTAGTCTAATGTAATAGCAGAATGATTATATTATATTACGTGTTCCAAGAAGGAAGCACGCAGCGTGTGTGGCGTGGCGACATTGGAAAAATGAAGCTTAGGCTATATCCTCCATCCTCCCTCCCTGCCTTTTTCACTTTGCTTCCTCATACATCTTCCCCTCACGCCTGGCATTTGCTGAGAGTCCGCAGCGTTAGCATCTTTTACTTAATTGAGTCACGTCATGTAGTGCAGGTAGCACGTAGTTCATGATATCTTGATGACGTAGGACAGTTAACACAACAAAATGATAATAAAATTATAGTGATGACATGAGCAGATAACTTCCGCGAAAGGGAAATTAATGAATCAAGTGAAAATGAAAAGATGGCACAATGGCTGCAGTTATCTATAGTAACCATCTCAAGCTAAGGCTATCTAATTGAGGAAATTGTTTTTCTAGTGCTGATCAGTGATCACTCCATCAAGTCCATTGTTAGCTTTGGATGCGGAAGGAAGTTCCAGGAGATGGTGGGAAAATGAAGGGTCAATTATTTTTATTTCTGGTATGATTGATTGCTTGATTATTACTAGGAAAATTGATAGGAATTCAGTTGTCGTACAATGTTAAGAAAACATTTTCACTTAAATCATTACCCGTTCTTGGTATGATTTTGGGGTGTTTGGAGGAAGCGTTTCGAATGAAAGGTTATATTTTTTCAAAGTACCGTTGAGTATACCTATCTAGTACAAGTTGTGACAAAAGTACTTTCTTCAAAAAATGTTCGTTATAAAACGGGACTTCAATCTACAGAGCTATTTTTAAGGCTGAAACTGAATGTTGAATTTTTTTTTAAACTGCAACTCTGGATTTTTTATCTTGGTAATATGTCCAAAAGCGCAGTCAACTAAAACTGGAATGTTAACAAATCCCGTAAATAAAGTAGTCCTTCCTTATACAAGTATTATGAGTATCAGTATCAAAATCCTGGCTGCCCAATGGAATAAAATTACAAACTTTACAAAATTACGAAGCGGAAAGTACTACAGATTATTAGGTTTAGGCAAACTTATTTTAGATGTTTTCTTGATATCTTCTGGTTTACAAATGAGGAAATGACAAGTACACTGCTTACATAGATAGTTAAATGAAGAGCATCCTGAAAACTTTTTTGTTAAAATTTAGGAAGCATTAAACCCGCAATCAAATACCAACCCACGCCGCCCCCATTGCAGGAATCGATTCCAAATCGATTTGATTTAAGAAACCAAATGAAGCCTATGTATGTTTAGCAAAATTCAATTTCGTTGACTTTAATTGAATCTTATTGCATATTCAATCCTGAACGTTTATTTTTAAAAGCAGACCAATTTTTTGAGTTAAAGTAATGAAATTCCCTAAAAGAAATTTATCACTTTGCTGTAATTAACTTAATGAGTCGATGTATCTGAATGGTGTTCTGAACAAGATGACACGATCGCAAATGTCAGCGACTTGTATGCTCTATAACTTGCTGTCATCCTTCATTTGGCAAAAGGGACACTCAAGCTTATTCAAACTTTTGTATAATAATGTAGTGAGGCATAGATAATTAAATTAAACCTTAATAATACCTCCATTGAAATAACATATAACAGTAATTATAATACTTCCTGAATAGAGGTAAGAAATGTTCTTCAATGTTCAAGTAATCGAATTCGAATGACTACAGTAGAGAGTATTGACATCTACTCCACAAGATTAATCTCCTTACAACTAATTACGACTCGAATACTTACGTCATGTTATAGAAAAGGGTTTAAAATCACGATAAAGTATAGAATCTTTACTTCAATGAAACTGAGCTTCCTTTCAAAGGCCATGGAATTGTGGAAAGGAAATGAATATTTGGATTGTATGCAGATGAAATCAAGCAATTTGATTCTATTAGAGGGATCTTTCAGTAGGTCCCAGACCAAACCAGCATTCTAATCAATGTGAATCCTTTCTTCAGAAAAAAGTCATTTTGAAAAGAACGAGAGCAGCTATATTATTCAGTCTTCAGCAATTGAACAAAAAATGTCTCTCGTTTTTCAGAACTGTTGAAAAACTATTCATTTTTTACTGATTTTTTTTATCCAACACTCAAAGGGAATTTTAGCCCATTGGGGATGAAACCCCTTTTCATGTGTACATGTTCCTTCCTTCAATGAACTCTTGTCATCACTTTTGCTTATACAGTCAAACCACAAGATGAGGATGCCACAAAAGTAAAGAAAACTTAACAAGTCCCAACATAACATGCGCAGTCAACAACTAATATCTCCTCCAGTCTGTCGTCAACATGTCATGAGTCGCGAAATAAAGAAATTGGAATTTGCTCAAGTGTGTAGGACATTACCTCCAGGGGAAATAGAAATCTTGAAACTGGTTTATTACATGAGTGCGGATTGAATCCAAAAGACATGTTTTACCACCCAGCTCGATCATGTAAACTGAACCATATATATCCTCATCCTTCAATTCGATATAGTTGATATGCAACACTCGCTTGGTAAATAGATGTAGGTAGTTATATTTACGCTATCCAATCGAAGGTCATAGGAATGTTGAAATTGAAGCTGTCCTCTAGACATGAATTCACTTTTTCAAATGACTACGCGGAAAGGCTGCTTGGATAAAAGAGTTCATTATTATTAACAAGGAGCCTTCGCCTTGCCCGTCATCATCATCCCCATCCACAAACCCAATTTCGTTTACAAAATTTTGTCATTTTACGTTACCTTGCATTTTCTTGGGATTCCATTCAGACGGGATTCATAAATAAAGTATGCATGTATAGTCATCATCATTTATAGAGAAGGAGATGATCAGTTATTTTCTCGCTTCAAGGAATCCGCAAGAATATTCGATCCTCCATTCTAGCTAAATTAAGAATATAATTCCTTAATCTTTAGTTGACTCACTCAGGCCATGCTGCAAAATGAAGCTACACAAGAATATTAATATCCCATTTGCAATTTCGAAACTGTTATCAGAACACCGAAAAGTACGTGGGGGCAAAGTAAATGTTTTATTATTTTAAGCATTCGCTGAATTTTACGTATAGACTTGCAATTGTGGTAGCAAAAAAATGGTTTATATTGGCTCATATATTATGCTGACATGCCTGAGTGCTTTTGCATATAGACATTAACTGTAGCTTCCCAAGCGAGAAAATACATCTGGTTTATTAGCTAATAAGGACTGCCGGAGAATGAGCGAGTTTATTTTTTCTAACTTAATCAGATCCAACCTTCTATCGATATTATTATGATGCCCCTTTCCCCAACACTATTATCTGATTACTGCTGTAATGATTAGGAAAGAGGCCACCAATCATAACATACTCGAACCAAATGGGAAACTCTTGTCCTGTCTCAGCCATTCCTGTCTCATATTTTCCCAAATAGCACAATTTACGAGCTGACATAACCAGTTCCTCGAAATGAAGATTTTTAGTGGCCGTATTTTTCCTACAAGAGATATGCCCGGCTTGAATAACTTTCCACAGAGCTCTGTGTCCTCCAAACATTCAGGACTAGTGAAGTTGATGACTGACTACACACCAGGCACCAAGAGCGAGCACCATTTATAGCCTGAAAATAGAAATGAAAATGGGCCGAGGGAAAAGAAAGGAGGGAAATCCATTACTTTACGTAGGGAAAGAAAGTTACGATATGCATTTCTTAATTTAGCTCCTTATAAAGGAAGACGATCGTTACATTTTATGGACCAAGGAATGGACTTAATTACTATTGACAAAGTTCGCTGAGGTGAGACCATAGCAAACACGGAGATTGCCGAAAGGATCTCATCTGTCTGTCAGTGAACTTGTTGAAGAGTCAACTTGAAACATTGGTTTGCACTTCCCCTTCTCCCAACATGCAATAATAGCGTCAATAACTGTTAACCTGTCTTGATGCTCAAATGTATGACATGTCTTGGTTCAACCAGGAGAAAAATCTGTCCACCCAGAAACTGAGTGCGCAAACATAGCTGTTGCTCTTACTTTGATCCGTAGAGCAATGAAATTGTATCTCTTTTCGGATTAAAAAGAACATCTCAGTAAACTCAAATAAATTTATTTGCAAGTTTCCTTTCTGCTTGACCGCTACACATACCTTAATTAAAAATGACAGGATTTATTTGCTCGTTTTGAGAAAAAAGTAGTTTTAAAGACATCTCCACCAGGGGCAACATTTAACTCTGGATTTCATTTCGTTCAAGGGCTTTTAGCCATATTAGATCTTCCGTCAGATATCTAGCAATATCGGTTTTACGAGTTCCATTTCATGTTATATTTCAGACAGCATGGCAACCAATGCCATTTTTCCTTGTAGTTTACACGACGAGGTTGACACACGCTATCGTTGACGCATAGACGGTTTATTGACAGGCAGACAGGGATCTAATCTCTGATCACTGCATGTGGCATTTCCAAAGTTGAAGGCGTATTGGAGAGATGAACTCGGAGGAGTTATAGACAGTTTTGTTGTTGGCTTTCAAAAACTTTTATTTACGATTAGACAGTTGTTCTCCCGTTTGTTGGCTACTGAGGAATGGACAAATGACTTTTTTCAGTGTAGCAACATGCTTAATATGTTCATGCGCATGAAGAAAGAAAGCTTTTCAACTGAAATGATGACTTTTATAGTGTTTTTTCTCCTGTTTTCTTAGTCCCTCCTGATCTGATGGAATTCCAACAGTGCCAAATGTAAACTGTACGTAGGGTTTTTTGAAAAATTGATGATGTAATCCGCACAAGCTAAGAGTAAATAGTTCCGTACTTTGAATGAAAATATGAAGATGTGAATGGTTGATTCACTTGATTCCGGTATGCTTACTCTTATTCTCACTCTGGAAATTGCATAATATATTTACGTTCGGCTGGATAACGGAAAGTTTGCAGAATTAGCTACTAAGTGGCAACTTCCAATTTTTCCTTCCAATTGTCAAATTTTTATCTAGTTGCCTCCCAACTTGACTAAGTAGTGGGAAAACAAGCTTCTTGCGTCAGTTATCATCAGCTTCACGCACTTAATCAAAACGCCACTTTAATCGCACCCATAAAAAGTTTTTGGACCCGAACTTCCGTTATCTACTCCCTACATTAGGGGAGGTAACCCAAGAGTGAGTTTTCTTGGATGACAGGATCACTTAATACTTAATATCTACCGGTTTGCTAAAGTAATTGAGCTTTACGTAATATAGGTACACGCATCCATTTAAAAACTTTTTTCGGAAGTCGAGAAAAACTACAGGAAGGATATATATTCTCTGGAGACAGAACCGGTACTTATTTTTCATAAATTAAGCATATGCACCAAACTCCAAACTTTATGTACTGCATGGCACTTTTTCCTCCCTTTTCCCCTCATTTCCCCTACACATTTACGGTTGCTTTACACCTACTACATCACTTCAACATCATGCTCCCAGACAGCATTATGTTCTGCGAAAAAGATTAGATTGCATTAAAACTTTTTTTCCTCCCGTTTGGGCTTTGCTCAAATGGAGTAGCAGAAAAATCTTTTCAGGAAATCGCTCTGGGGCAGCAGTGGTCTCCCCAGTTAATGTAGCTTTATGTACTTTTGATATGAAAGTGGCGATTGTCGTAAGTAATGTATACATTAAATGCTCATTGTCGTGATACGACTTTCAGTTTATGTTACCCTGATGGCTTCCTCACAGACCCGTCCTAATGCACATAGATAAATATGGTCCTAATTTGATGACGTTGTGGAAGCATTTACCACACTGCCTTGTAGAGAAAGGGGTTGCGTGCAATAATGGCCAATTTACAGCGTTTATATCCTTCGCTACTCTCCAAATAGTCCTAACACGTGTGTAACGCCGTTGCAGTTTCATGTTAACAGACATAAACTTACAGAGATCACCATTTACCTAAAGACATTCAACTTGAATTTTGGCATCCTTTTTGTTCCTCCATTAGAGCTTGTTTAACATTTTGTCTTTGTAGGTTGCGATAAGCTAGTTCTCCAAGTGACTCTGCTCCTTGCAAACAAATCTGTGAATAGCATCTGCGTGATGTGTGTGCGGATGTAGGCAAAAGTCATAAAGTGAAATCCGTGGGAGGATGAGATCATAGGGCAGAATATGGAGTGGTGGAGCGCAATATTGCCGGTTTTTTTTATTTTACTCCTTTTACTATCCACTGCCTACTATAGTAGAGCTGCATGAAGAGATAAAGGGAGTGCTTATCATCACGATCCTGCTGTTTGGAGCTGTTTTTAGCCCTGTCTCAGATCTCTTTTACGGCTGGTGAGAGTCAAGTCCATAAAATGATTATGCACCATTTTGTATGCACAACGCCATGTTCGTGGCATCGTATGTTTATGTGGTAGTGATGCTACACTCAAACTCAATATTCATGCAAATTGTATTACCGTTAGTGTCTACCATGGCCCATAAAATCCAATAAAAGGCAACGCATAAACTAACAATAAGACAGTTTTTAAATTGTACTTCAAAATTTGGGCGGTTCATATGCTTAAGCTGGTGTTGCTCCATGTAGACATAGGTAGATATATTTAGGGATGTTTTAATAAAAGACGCGAATGCGACATTGTTAACGGCGATGCTTGCCTAAAATTGAACAATACAAAATGACCATTTCAGAGCAGAATGCGGTTTTATTTCCATTAAATTTACATAGGATCATATGACAGCCCTGAGGATTTTATGAAATCCTGTTTCAAAATAAAAGTACATTCATATAATACGATATTTTGGTTATCCTGAATGTCAATTGTACTTAATGGATTGGATGAAGCAATTAGGTTGCCTATTGTTGGTGATATATACATTTTCAGACTATTTATCATGGGCTCAGTGACAGTCCAGTCAATAATCAATCCATACCTTTCAATCAATGTACAACTCTGTGATACTTTCAACTTCTTAGCATCAATTTAATAGATTCAATAAGTTCCATTTATCGACCAACTATTATGCACAGTGTTATACAATAAGTAGACTTATTACTAGAATAGTAGAATACCTTCTTCATGTCATTACAAATATTTCAACAAAAGATAGAAAAAATATTAATACCGGCAGCGAATGTTGGACATTGACGTTCATATTAAAAAATTTTGGAATTTGAAATTGATAAGTATGTAGATAGATTGGTGGCCCCGGAAGCAAATAGATATAAAGAAAGACTTAAATGACATAATGACATACTTAAATGGTTAAAAATAAATTCCGGCCTTTCTTCGCAATAAAATAAATATATTAACATGGATAAATTCTTCTAAAACGCTTAATGGTTAGTAAAACATAGAAACATTAACCTCGTAAAATACACAATCCGTCCTTTACTTCCTCTACAATACGAGCAGACCATGTAAGAAGCCTTTTCTTTTCATGAATGATTAAATCTTAAAGTATAAAACTATATTACTGAATAGTATAAAATACATTATACATAGATGGTGTGCAGTTCATAGAATCACACGTCACATCATAGAATGGCTACTATCACGCAAACAATGCTTAACGAAACTAAACAAAACGCAAATTGAGGAGTCATATAAAATACATCATTCACCACAGACCACGGTCCAACTAGGATATTGCACGAGAACCTGTGAAGTGGGCTACAAAAAATGAAAATAAAACACCAATTTTCTTAAGTATTATTGAAGCAAATATTATATCTACCCGGAAACCCTACTGACGCATGAGAGATCAAAAAAGCCCAACAACTCTGCTTTCTTTTTACTACTGACGAAAATTGGACGGTAAAAAATAATGATATGGTGCTGTATGATGCATGCTATAGTTAGTACAGTAGCTCGTTTATTGATGATAGTTTTCACGTTCGTATTGTCTTTTGTGACAATCTTCACTGGTCTTTAGTGATAAAATCACCATAAAGTAGTTATAAAATAAACAAAAACGGTAGGAAAAATTAGGAAGCATATCACAAAGGATGTGACACAAACAAACAATTTATTTTCCCAGAATACTTAATCCGTGACAAGGGCAAGAAAGTGGTTATATTATGATAAAATGCTGATATGATGGCCTCTCTCCGCAGTAAAAAGTATCTTACGTTAGAATAGCGAAAGCCAAAACCACTTTTCCGCTGATGGCATGCTTGAATGATAATGGAAAAAGTGGAAAATAAATTGGAGAAAAGCGCAGTAAACTTTTTTTTTCCTCGAAATAATACGATGATGACATTCATTTCCGGAGACAATGTAAATCCCATGTCTGCACATGGAAATAAGTGTGGATGTGTAAATTGGCATGAAATTGACGAAAGGGAAAATGACCCAGGAGTAATGGCTAAAGTCAAAGCGGGATATAAACATGCATGTTTTTTTCCTGCCGTTGTAGCTGTAATGATGACATAAAATGGACTAACTCCATGTTATGCAACTCCCATCCTTCACTTCCCATCAAAAGATCTTTTTCATTACGGAACACCATTTCGACAGAGTCATTTCGAATGACTCATTTCAGTTTTATTGCAGATACTCTCTTGCCGGGGGTGAGAGCATGACTATTCCTATTAGGCTTAGCTGTCGACTCTAGATTATATTATGCTCTTTTATACACAAATTGCAAAATAACAACCTTATTGAATGAGATGCTCGCATAATATTCTTTGCTGTTAGCACACCCCATCCCAATGCATATCTCTTTGCAAAAAGCTCCTTTGTGTTTTATATCGTCTCGAAGATTAGCATCGTTCCCAATGTCTGCACGTACATGACTATACCATCCCATTTTAGAACTTTTATTTCGCAGCGAACCTTTTTGAAGAAAGCTGGCGTGCCACATCATGACCACATTACCGCCACATGTTTAAGAAAGCCTTGCAGCTTTGCAGTTCCACCAGTGCATTATTATTTTTTGTGGAGAAGTTACTTTCTATTTTTGTTTGACTTTCACTGTTGACCGTGTCATTCATTTTTTAGCATGGGAATAACTAAACGTCTTCCACAAACCTTACCTGACGTCGTTTATAAAACCTCATTCCAACTGTTATTTTAGGGGGAATGCAAAGGGAAAAGAAATGAGAGAAGAATTTCACTCGGTCTACATGTGATGACGATGACATTGTTCCCCTCCTTTTTTTGCATCAAAACCCACAGCACATTGTTTCGCTCCAATGCATTCCCTCCGAAAATTTACCATTACGCAATGGTTCACGATCTACCTGCGTGTTTTAACTACAACCGTGAAATGAAAACAGGAGATATGGAGAAAGCAAAACAATGTGAGCAACTCTGTTCACCCTGTCTGTATTTTCTGTTGTTTTTTTTTTGAAGAATTTTGCGTTTTTACAAGAAGGATGTGAGGTGAACAGGAGGAAAGCACGTTTGGAAAAATACCGCGATGCAGAAACCTCTGATGGCGTTCTCCTTACTTGTAGGACACCAAGAAGGTATTCTTTATTCATTGCACTGAACATGTTCTAGGCTTTAAAAACTATTTTTATAGTAACTATACCTATACTTGTTCCGCTGACTTGGATCGTGTGAGAAAAAAACACAAGAAAAAAACTCTTTGAGGGATCAAGAAGGATTTAATTTCTTTTCTCTTGTAGGAGCAATATCAAAAGAAATCTTAATTAAGCAGAGCCCTCTCCATTCTTACCCTTCCGTTGAAAAAACACTTGTATAAATGTTTAACGGGGAAGTTGAGAAGCTACATTTTTTTGCATATTCTCATTATCATTTCCCTAGATCCTTCAATTACACACGTTATTAATGTCTTAGCAGGTTCCCCAAGGGGTATATTACAAGGAATTGTCTAAGGAAGGATAAGAATATTTTACTCTTTTATATCATAATGAGGGTATAATGATGGTAATGACTCAAGAAAGTGTAAAATCCTATAGTAAATATATACTTATAAGAGCTTTCACATTTCTTTCCATCCAGAGGCTCGTTAGTACATTGACTAGTTGTATTTCTAACTATGAATTTATCCACGTATTTGTTCGATCCGTACATTATAAAGGACCTGCGGAAGATGGTTCCCTGCTGTCATCTCATCTTGTTATATTGAACATGCTTTCACTCCTCTCACTCCTTGTAATGCCGTCTGAATAAGGGTATTTCCTTTAGCTGAAGTTCTAAAAACCTCCATGTCAGGAGGAACTTTAGACTTCATAAGTATTTCCACTGTTTTCAACAGCCATACTGACACTTACAGACATGCTGCGTTGTTCGTGTTAAAATAAGAAGCGCTGCATGTGAGGTATACCCTCCCCATGTTCGGTGTAAGCCGCCGTCGGCAACTTGAAATAGGAATATTTATAGGAATAGGTATATCTTAAGACCCAAGATTATGAACGTTGTGAAGTGTCCTTTTAGCATCGAGAGTCTTTACTCTTCCCGTATTTTCCATACCATATGCATCCATTTTGTCAGTTAGACTTTGCGTTATAAAGTCAAACTTAAAATATTAAATACTTCAATCCAGACTTAAGAACGGACATGCAACTGGAGAAGATAGCTCATGAAGAATTTCATGTCATGCCACTGGTGCGTGACAACGTCTCAAAGCAAAGCTATTAAAATGACTGTTTGTTCACAACATTGCCCTTATCCTGAGAATACTGAATTATCCTGAGAGACATTTCAATTTCAACCTTTCCGTGAAATCCGTGCATTATCAGCATTCCGCCAACAACTAGACTCTGCAAGGGAATGTTGACTTAAGACAAATTAAACGCAATAAAAGTTGTCAAAAAAGGGTTAAGAGGTATCTAAAGAAGTCTGGAATTACATGTCACCAGATAGCTGGCACAGAGATTTATTGCAAATAATACCTATCCCCGTTCCCATATTGATGTTGAAGAATTCCACCTTCCATGTATGGCTTACTTTTGAACCGTATCACGCATCAGACTAGCCAAATCCATAGATATGTAGTTGTAAGAAGGAGAAAATTCATTTTAAAACTGGAGAAAGTGGCTGGCTGTTAGTGAAAGCAGCGGTAGGCCTCCCTACCCAAACGTCTGTATTGGCATCTGATCCCATGTGGAAAGATAAACTTTGTTTTTCAACTGGCTAGTCCAAAACGCAATGACAAGTTTTTCCCTTAACCTTTGACGATTAAACAGAGTGGCGGAGGGAAAGAGCGTCTGTATTGCGTAGATTAATTTGATAGGACATGCAATGAAACTATTCCCTATTCTGAGAACACAGTCATTAGTTACATTACTATATTGCTATATTAGATCGGCAACTTGCACAAAAGGGAACGTACATTTCTATGAATCCACATTGCTTGTTGCTACTTTTTACTGCTGGATTAGATAGCCCTTTTTTGTAGAGTCTAGGCTTTCCCTCAGTTTTCCCTTTGAAAACCCACAAAGTCAGTGAGCTGTTTAGCGATTTGAGTATTAAAAAAGTTTTTTCCTCCCGGTGGAGGAGACAACACTACACGGAGGGAAACAACGTTGTGAGTAGGTATGAATATGTGCATAAGATGGTTTTATTACTGTTAGAAATGAATGAAAGATAACATCGATCACTTTTCTATGCTGAATGATGAGTGGTTGATTATGATAAAATGAAT
>JAQGAH010000788.1:0-25468 GCA_034696885.1 Lepidocyrtus paradoxus | reverse complement strand
CACTTGTATACATGCACATGCTAAGCGCATCTGCCATACCTTACAACATATAAGCATACGCTATACCTATAGCCACTTTCAACTATACCTCTATAGCCACTCATACTACATAGGCATGGTATGGTGAGCTATACTCAAGCCATCTCTTCCTTGCTTCTTCCATCCCTTTCCTCTTGCATTGGATGATCGGACTATGCAAATTCATTTCGTTGAGGAGACTTCTCCATACATCCCTTGGTGATGTTGATGATGATGATGATGATTCATGTTGGTCATGGTTGACTGCATATGGCTCTTTGCTTTCTCCCCATCAACATCCAGCCTCCTCCAGCAGTCATTAGATGACCTCTTTTTGAACATAGATTGTAGTAGTTTCTTAAATTAATTATTTGAAAGTTGGAGTTTTTCATTGTTTTTGAAGCTATAGTTCATATTGACTGCATCTCATGTGTCTGAAGCTGCACATCTTTGAACTTAAAAAATTAAATCTCGAAATTTATACTGCGATTGATATTCTTGTATTGAACAATGGCCAGCGCCCGTCTATCCCACTCCAATCCATTGTAGTAACCTAATCAAGTTTCCAATGGGGACAACAAACCGCTGGCTAAAACTTTGTTTTCTTTTACATAAGCGTTCCAAGCCTCAAAATATGCCTATTGTTCATTTAGTTTAGGACTTGAAATAGTTTCATTAAACATTGTTGTTCATACAAACTTTTTTTTACTAACATTGACTTTTCTTTTATTCTTAAGTTTTAAAAACCTTCACCTTTCCTAAATATTTTTTGATTTTCGACATTTTTTAAAAAAATTTTGGCTTTATAAAGTCATGGCAGACAGGTTTGTTACTCCAGATGGGAGTGATGCACGTAGCATTCCCGCAATCTCCGCGCAGGAGAGTGCTGTGACTGAAGAGAACCTGATTGCCTTGAATGTATCCAGTTTTGAGGTAATTTTTATATATGCTTCAGCATATCATTGGTATAATATTATTAGGTATTTGAAACAGTAAACCACATCTACTGAAAGAGTGTTATTACGATTCCTATGCAGTCTGTCATAAGCTTTTTACCCTTTTATTTCTTTATTATCAATAGGTTGACTCTTGTGACAATCCTCGAGTAATTGGGATGAACAAGGAGGATCAAGGGAGAGCTGTGGAAAAGCCATTCGTTGAGCCCTCTACTGCTGACGAGAATACTGTTGGTCGGGAGCCTCTGTTTCTTCAGCCGTTAAAACAGGTGTTTTGCACAACTGTGCGTTTCGCTCATCAGGTGACTCCATATAAATTGGAATATTTTTGGCTGAATGAGCAAGAGCTGGCTGCATGTGATGAGGATATTGTGTCAATTACCGAGACAGTCTATGTTGAGGAGATGGAATGGGATCTATACTGTGAAGAGGACAAGGTAGAAGACGCCAGGCAGTTTTGGAATGGAATTCGGACCTTGTTTGCCAAGATTGGGGAGTATGTAAAGGTGCTAACGCTTCGACTGGTCGAGTCTTCCTATCTGCCAGCAGAGGTTGAAGACATCAAGACTGGACTCATCTGTAGAGGGATTTACGAGAGCTGTCCCAACTTGACTGCACTCAAACTCTGTGGAACCTGGACTACTGGATATCATGATGATGTTTCAGAAGAAGAAGACCGTGGTCCTTTGAGCTTGATGAATCTGGATGTTCTGGTTGTTCATCGCAAAGCGGATGGACTTTCTCTCGTAAAGGCCCTTGAAAACGTTGTCGGTAATAATAATAATGCTTCATAATGCAGCATAAACTAGAATCAATGATGATAGCCTTGTGTAATAATTTATTTAATTCTGACTAGACAACGTACGCCACCTATCCTTGTTTGACACTACTTTCATCCTGTACATGAAGGATTGTCATCCTCTTTCCAAGCTTGAAAAGCTGACTCTTGGCTGTCTGGGATCGGAGACTTGTAATCCTCATGACGTGCTGCCCCTCTTTGCCAAGTGTCCTAATCTGCGGTTCCTGGACCTACAGACTGCCTGTAAACGCTACATTCGTGAGTATGCAGATTTTATCAACACCATCATCTCGCTTACGAAACTAGAGGAGCTAACTACTGATGACTCTGTGCGTGGCTTCAATTCTATGGATAATAATGATCAAAGGATTATTGGGCTTCAGAGGGCAGTTTTTAATTTGACCACCTTTGATGACGACAAGGCACAAATGATGGAGCTCTATGCTGAGGTTGGCTCCATTCGGATTGTGACCTGCTCGTTTGGGAACAACACGACAAGTCCTGCTGAAATGAAAAGAGCTGTGGAGCAACGCGTTTCGCGGCTTACCAACATCTCTTTTGAATGATGACATGGCCAGCTTTCCCATTATCAAAATTATTAAGTTGAGATATTGAAAACATTGAATTGTAATAATGAAACAATAACTCTAACTACAAGTCTCTGTAATTGAATAAAGCAAAGAAAAAATTCAAATTTCAACACATGGTATAAATAATAATAATTATGATTATAGTCATTTCATTTAACTTTAATACCATGCTTCCAATGTGCTAATGGAGCTGGAGTATAAAAAAAAATATCATGGAGACCTAGCATCGTTATTTTTTGTCTTTTCATACGAATTGAAGTATTTATTTTTGTGACATTTTTTCTCGGTTTAACTTTAAAAAGATTTCAAAATTTTATTGTTCAATTTAACAAATTCATTATGCCAACTGATTCCTCTATGTCCAAATTACACACATGTTGTTCTTTTCTCATATATTTTGTCTTATTAAATTGCATTAAGTCACACTGAAATTGTACTACTTTATTACACTGTTTCATGAATCTGTCGCAGAGTCTGATAAAAGATGCAGAGCCCCGAACGAGGAGGAACCAAGACGAAGAATGACTCACCCAACAACATCAGTAATAATGTCCCAAACTACTTGCCAATATCTCCTGCAGTGTTACAACTAGACTCTCAATTCCTGCAAAAGCTCCTTGCACCAAGCAGAAGAGCTGCTGCAGAGCCAGCCACTGATAGATACTTTAGCGAAAATGATCCATTCATTCCTAATTTCAAACTCTAAAATTTATGACAGATCAGTTAATTATTACGTTATTAAAAATTTGCGCATAAATTCGTAATGCAATAACAATCAAAGAAAAATCTAGTAATTTCCCATCATAATCATTATTATTGTTACTACTTTGACTGGCTTTTATTTGCATGACATGAACTTTTATGCTCGTCTTATGAAAACATGCATATTTTGACACATATCATTGATTATTTTCTGTTTGAATTTTCTTTGATTTATTAGTTTCGTAAATGAATTATATAAAAGTGCATAGTATTTGTTCCATCAGATTAAAAATAAACATTTATAACACTTTTTTGGATTCATCATTATTATAACATTCCCTCGTCCCAGAAATCATAGCATCATTTTCTTTTGAAATTTTAAAGCACTTCAATGTTGGAATCATCTCCCAAATGTTAGACTCGTAGATTTTGCCATCCTTGACAATCTTGAAAAGCTGCAAGTCCCCTTCTTTTTCTCCCTCTATACTTGCGCTCTGCTCAATGTCCATTTCATCGCTGAGGCATATAATCAGGCGACGCAATCCAGTGAATAGTTGCAGGAAATTGTGTGACACTGTTCCACCGTCATATATTTCCAATGATCTGATTGTTGGAACCTTAAGGTGGTCCAAGTTTGAAATGTCGTGCCCATTTGTAAACTTTTCGTAGACTGATTCAAAGTAGAACAATGCTTCAGTTAGCATTGGAAAATGGTTTAGCACTCGAAGCAAGACTGGGACGCTAACATCACCTGTCATCTCCAGCGTCAGTGATTTTAAGGGTGTGGTCGGCAGCTGGGTGAGCCTTTCCAAAACTGCATCAGATTGCACGTGAGCCAACCGAAAGTCCGTCAAATTGACAAGACCTGGAGCGTAGTGATCCTTCCAATTGTAGGCATCCACACAGAGTATCTTGAGCTGACCAGCATAGGGTTGCAAGATCATGGTATGCATGTTTTCAAAATAATGGTTCGTGCCTGGACCATTATGCACATATAAAACATCAAGAGCCTGGACAAATGGCATTGGATTTTGTATCATGTAGCTGTTTAGTTGGTTGATGTTCTCCTGGGGTACAAATTCCTCTGGCTCTCTAAGCAGTCCTTGTTCCAAAATCCTGAGCTGTCTTAGATGAGGCGTGAATTTGAGTGCCTTTTGCAAAAAGCGATACCAGGTCAGCAGGTTGATTTGCGGCAGAAACTCTGAAATGTCCATGATTTTGATGTATCTTCCAAAACGGCGCAGAAGATTGAGTAATTTTTCAAAATATTCTTCGTAATTGGGTTGCATTACACCATCGCCATTGAAGATAGAGATTGACCTGTCCACAAATGGATTGCGAGAATGCTTGGCAAATTTCACCATGAATTTGTCCACCTGCTCCTCATTTTGGAACATGTACAATACACCATCACCACCACTTGCCACGGCTGGCCCAGTCTGTCTCTCATACATTAGCTTCTCAATTCCAACGCACCAACTCTTACAGACCATCCTGGATGTTAGCAGTTCGTTCTTGCTGAGCCATCCAGTCATGAATGGAAGAACCTATAAAAACACACACACACACAGATTATAATTTTTAGATAAGTGTACTGTGCACTTTACTTTAAAAAAAAGAACCATCATTTATAATAGTCTGCTTCAATGTTAGTGTAATAATATAATTCACCTGTTCCCCTAAAAACACTGGCTTGCTTGCAGTTAAAATACGGTCCAGATACGGAAATGCCCGGCAGCAGCTGACCTTATCCTCATCATCACTCACCAAATCCAAAATCATCAGCCAGACCTGCAAGCACAATAAAAATTATTTACATTTTATTTAATTTTTAATACTTAACTTTTGGGGCGGATAAGAGCAGCCACCGAATTTATTCTTTATTAACTTGCGAGCGTCTAGGCAGTCTGTCTGTTAACACGATAGCGTCTACAGTTTTGAATTCTTTTTTTTGCATTTTCTCTTTGTCAGCATTAGTGTTTGGCAAACTCATGAATTGAGTTTGGCAAACAACAACAAGTCAAAAAGTGTAGGACACAATATGTATGATTAGCTGGCACCAAAACTTTATTATAAAAAACAGATATATATTTTTGTAATAAGTTTTTATATCAAAAATTAAAAATATTTACAAATGGTAATTTTTGTATCGCACAAATTAGTACCAAATAGGATAAAATCTGATGCAAAATTGAACAACCAGACCAACACAATGACTTTAGCAGCACAATCACATTGTTAATTGCGGCAGTGGTCGACAAATACTGTAGTATTTTACTTTGATGTTTTATAACATAATGTTCCGTAAGTTTAATTGAATAGTCATACTTGGAATGGTTGTTAAGGTTATTTGCGTTCTGTATTTTAGTCAGGCATTTTGAGTTTTCCCATACTGTATCCGGTCGCAAGTTTGCATAGCTGTGGATGGCTAGTTCACTATTTATTACGAAATTTGCTATTTACATATGTATGTAGTCGATACCGACAAAAAGGTGTAAATTATGCCAGGTAAACATGGTTTATATCCATAATTATAAAATATATAAGTTAGGCTGCTTATTGGTTAGAGTAAGGATAAGAGCAGCCAGTCTAAGGTTAGGTCAGGTTATATGAGGTTAGGTTTGGCCTAACCTATGTTAGGTTAAATTAAGCGCTGTTCATATATCCCACCTATCTTTACTACAATCAAAATATCAATTTGGCTGCTCATATCCTTACTCTAAACAAAATATCAGTTAGGCTGCTTATTGTTAAAATCTAACCCAAAATTTCATCATTAGTTGCCAAAGTTTTAAATAAACGGTTTGTCAGATTTTTTTCCTCACCTCTTCTGGAAAATGAAACTCAAATTTGATTGTTGGTGGTGTTCTTGCGTTATCACCAATCCTCATCTTCTTTCCAACAACATTTGGTGATGGTGGAGCATCCTGATCCTGTGTGGCGTCTGAAACTGCCAGGTCACCGGTCCTCCCGACACCAACAACTCCAGCTTCTGAAACTCTGTCTGCACTTGAACGCTTATCCTCCTGTCCACCCTTTCTCCTCTTCCTATTCTTACTCTTGTCAACTCCTACTTCCATCATACTTACAAGTCCTTCAATATGATACTTTTTAACTTTTTATTAATAAAATAAGTAAATTACACATTCAATTATTCCATCACTGATTGTAATAATGAGAGACCTCAATTTGCGCACTGATTTTAAATTTTATATATAGTTAAAAATAAAAAATATTAAAAACAAAATAACAACAACAAGTGATGCTTCGCTGCTTATGTACTCCATATCACTACTGTTGCACTAATGAGGCAAGATGTCAGAACAAACTGAACAAAAGACAACAAAATATTACCCGCCAGCAGATTCTACTCAATGCGTCTCACTTTGCCCCACTTTTTGCCGCGAACCATATTCTCGTCTGCTTGCACTTTACTTTTTTACTTTTTTTTTTAGCTCTATCCATCCCATGCCTTCTCTCCTCTCCTCCACTCTCCGCTCTTTCTCTCTGTGAAAGTTTACTCTTGCAAAGTCGTAAAGATGTTAAAAAATTGGGATTTTTTTTTAAAAAAACAAACAACATTAGGTTTCTTTTACATATTTTTTATTGTTGAGCCTTTTTTTCCCTTGAGTGTTTTGAAAGTGAATCGAAAAGTGATTAGCAAACACACTAAAACAGGGCTGTAATTAGACCAAGATGAGTAAACATTATAAATGTTCCCATTGTGGTCAAACTTGTTCCACGGATGATGCTCTCATTAAACATGTACGCAGGTTTTATAATTTTTATTATTATTATTATTATTGTTGATATTATTAAAGCTACTATTTCATTTGTGAAATAAAAACTACTATAATTATATTGTAATTATCATCATTCATGCTTTACATTGTTTTTTTGTTGTTGTTTTTTGATATAGCTTTTAGCTCATCAGATGAAGCAACCTCAAGCACCTAGCACGGCCGACACAATTGGCAACTGGAGTGAGGACCGGAAATGCAAGGAACAGAAGCTGCCAACCTGTAAGATTATCATCATCCGGTGTTGTGACGACGTCCGGTCTACTGGGACGGCTGCAGTGGAAGGATGTGGTACAGGGGTTTCTTCAGGAACGAGAAGGCGCGGTGGTGGTGCTGCGGGAAATGGAATTGCCAAGTTTCGAATGTCTTTATCGCAGCAAACTTTAAGATCAAATCGTGCAAACGTGCCATATCAATGCCAGTTTTGCTCAAAGTCTTGTACAAATTCGAATACTTTGAACAGTCATATTCGGACTCATACCGGGGAGCGTCCATTTCGATGCCAGCTATGCTCCAAATCCTTTGCACAGCAAGGAGATCTAAACTCGCACATCCGAACTCATACTGGTGAGCGACCCTTCAAATGTGAGATTTGTCCAAAATCCTTTGGTCGCAAGGATCATTTGAAGGATCACATCGCAACTCATACCAAAGAACGACCTCATCAATGTCCGCTGTGTCCAAAATCATTTGCGCTACGGGGTGGTCTAAAAAGGCACATCCAAACTCACACTGGCGAGCGACCTCATCAATGTCAACTGTGCTCCAAATCATTTGCGGAACTAGGAACTTTGAAAAGGCACATCCGAATCCACACTGGCGAGCGACCACATCAATGCCAATTATGCCGAAGGTCATTCAAGCAACTAGGAGCTTTGACGAGTCATGTGCTGACTCACACTGGCGAGCGACCTCACAGATGCCAGTTGTGTCCGAAATCCTTTGCACATCTAACTACCCTGGAATCCCACATTAGACTCCATACGAATGAACGGCCCTATTCATGTCAATTGTGCTCAAGAGCGTTTGGGGACCCGGGCAATCTGAAACGGCACGTCGCAACCCACACTGGCGAGCGACCATACCGTTGCCAGCTATGCTCAAAATCATTTACGCGCCAGGAAAGCCTAAACACTCACATTCGGTCCCACAGTGGTGAGCGACCCCATCGATGCCAGGTATGCATGAAATCGTTTACGCAGAAAGGAATTCTGAAAAGACACATCCGAACTCATACCGGTGAGCGGCCTTATCCTTGCGAATTTTGTTCATCATCATTTACAAGACAGGAACATCTGAATCTTCACATCAGGACCCACACTACTTAAAAAACTCCAATTTATGAAACGTTACAATTATCAATTATTATTGTTATTAGGTTAAAAAAAGGTTTTTCCCCTGCAATTACGTATTTGTATTACTACTACTCATTATTATTATTATTATAATTATAGTGTAAGATTTGAATTCAAAATGATTCTGGCGTGTAAAGTTTATGTATTATTTCTTAATTTGAACTGCTTTGTACTACTACTACTACTGCAACAATTCCACATAAATAAATGCAAAAATATTATTATTATTATTATTATTATTATTTCCATATATTCATTGACATCTTCAAAGTGGACTTTCTTATGCACCTTTTTAAAATACATTTTATCTGTTTAGGAACTGCGATCATTTTAGTCAGAAAGAAGCAGTATTAGAAAATAAAAGTAAAAAAAATACCTGAATGGAAACCTAGATTTGGCTATGCTATACTGAACATTCACGAATATCATTGATGCAGGAGTAACTACAATTAATTTCATGTGGAAAATTCCGGCATGCGTCATTTGTTTAGTGAAACTTGTGATGATGAGTCTTCTTCACTCTTATTACACTTGATGAGAGCTACAAACACATACATACTTCCAACTAGAAAAGCTAGATTGCAACTAACTAAATTGGCAGTTATTGTCTTTGCTTGTTATTATGATATGCTGCTTTAGCAACTTTTTTAACTTTTTATTGTGTTACTGGATTGAAGTTATAAAGTTTAATTTGAACATTTTAACTTTGATTCGTAGTCCAGTACATCACGAGTCGTATTACCTCACGATTCTCACTCATCAATTTCATAATCTGATTGCAATACTATGTGTATCCTCATCATAGGTTAGGTTAGGTTAGGTAACCTACATCATGTAGTATACAACTTAAACATTCATAATTTCAAAACTGATACATAAACATTTCGTTGAAAAATGTGAGACTGGCTTTAAGCATTCATGCACATCCATACATGCATATTTTCTACCCGCGCGGTGTCAGTTTTTCGCCAATTACTCATAGTAGCAATCACATTTATGTTAAAGCCTTGATTGCATCTGATGGAGAAAGCGATTATCTATCCATTAGTAGCAATCAAAATTGATTTTGACTAAAATTTGACTTGGGGGGTCCTAGGAGACTGAATTGATTTGATCCAATCGTGGCGACCCATAATTTCCAAAGTAGGTAGTTTATGATAACTGTTGGGTTTTGTAATGTGTTGTTTAATGTTTTACAGCTTTGCTGTGCTCGTGGCTGCATTCTCCATCACTCTCGTTTCAATTTCATATCAGGTTTGACCAACTTGTATCAATTCATTCATCATTGCATTTATTGCAATACATTTATAAACGGAAATGTAATTGCTTGACCGTCTTGAAACTAGATAATGTCTTTCATGTTCGCATTGCCCAGCTTGACTTTACTCACATTCATATATTTGTTCAGCCAGAGAGACTCACTCGGCAAGTATTTACTCAAGTCAGCCACAACTGCGCGATCATAATAATTACTTGATTTTATTTAAATTAAAAACCTAAAAAAAAAATCCGCATGTATATGTCAGCATGCGTTTCTTACAACCATTCAAAGAATGTATCTTATCGTTTCATAATACAAAAAAGTGATATGTATTGCTAAAAAAAATATTAAAGGTAATGATAGTGTGAAAGGATGAAAAAGGAGACAGGAAAAAATATAAAATTGCTTGAAAAACATGACAAAAAATTAATTAACCGCTCCGGTGATCAAAGTCGTGACCTGCTGGAAAAAAGAAGATACCATAGGCGCTGCGCCACACTTCTTAGCTACGTAAATAGCTGTTTAATTGTAGTACATCATGCATGAAAAAAGCTTCTTCGTAAGCTCATGCTTGCTTGCTCCACAAACTTTGCTCAATACCTACGTGTACAAACTACTTTACCATACCTACTACGTACAGCACCCATTATTTGGAGCCTCCACACACAACCAAGCAGATGGCTGCTTGCACAGCACAGTCCAGCCCAGAGTCAATGCTTTCGTAAACACGACGATGGTCTACTCTAGCAGAACTCGACCCAGTCTTCTCGTACCCCACTCTCTCCCTTTTCATGCCTTTTATGTTATTGCATGTAAGTATGCAAATAACTTACGTTCTGAAGGTTCATAAGGTTAGGATAGGAGCGAGATGACGACAAGAACTAGAACAAGATCAAATCTCATCCGCGTGTTTTTATCATTATTTTTGCTGCTGCTGCTCCATCCCAGGTCATATCTCCTTCTCTCGTTCGGTTGCTTTCCTTCTTCCTCCACTTCAACAACATCGACGACTGACCTCAACCTTTACACAAGGAGTTGTTATTTTTCTAATATTTTTTATTGTTTATTTATAGATTTGATTTGACCTGATGGCAGGTCAGCTATTTTTTTCCCAGATAGATTGAAGAAGATTTAAATGTGGTTTTAGGAGTTTAAATTTTTAAGAGTGCAAGTTTTTGATAATAGATTGTGTCATTACAAAAATGTGCTTATTTCCGAAACCCACTACTCATCAAATGGGTGGGTCAATCCCTTCTGGATTGGCAACCCTGCAGAATCCACCACCGACTTTGGAAGGAGAGGATGAGGATGGAGAGGACCGTCTCATGTCCTTGGACAGCATGCTTGCCCCCGATGACATCCTGGATAACGGACAAGAAGGGGACAGTGGTGGTGAATTTTTGAGGGTAAGTAGGTGTAATTTTAAATATGGAGTTTTGTGTTTAATATAGGTGCATCATGTTCTTGTAATTATTTTTGTATTACAAATTTAATTACAAACTAAAAAAAAATATTGAACTTGATTTTGTTTTCTCTTGTGACTAATATATACAGGTTGTGGTTGACACTCCCCATCTCACTCACTTTCAATATGAAAGTTTTCTTCAGTCAGCTCCGTTGCGCAGTGGTAATGCCATCATGATGACACGCCGGGGATCTGCCATCAGTCTTTTCCACCAGAAACGGAAGTTTTCCCTTCACGACTTCCAGATCCAGCCCTCTCGGACCAGACTCAATGTGCAGGATTCTGGAATGGCTGCCTCCGTTGGAGCACTTGGATTCCGGAGGTGGATGAAGGTCAAGGGGATTCTTCCGGCGGTCTTACGTGGAAAGATGAACTCCCTCATTGCTCCTCATTTCAATTTGGTGGGAATTGGAAGTCTAGTTGGTCTCCACAGGGAAAAGTACAGGATTGGGCTGGTCCACTATCTTGCTCATGGAAAAGAGAAAATAACGATCATCCCCAACACAAACTCCCAACTGCTGGCTACTAAACTCCGGACTTATCTCACTGAACTTGGAGGTGACCCCACTCGTCTTTCCTGTCCTCAGTTCCTCGCTCATCCTGATTTTTACATCGAGGAGGAATATCTGCAATCCAACTTTGGCGCAACTACTATCACTCTCTCAGCTGGCCAGGCTCTTTTTTTGGGCAGCAATGTCCACTACGAAAGTAAGTCCTATATTAACATACCTTTTTGAACTTTTTAAAATACAATTTGTAATGTATAGCATGACATGATTATAATTCTACATTTTTAAATTTTGTTTTACTTACCTTTCATTTTTAATTACAGTCCGCACAATCGAACCAGGAATCACGGTGGACTATCGATTTGTGCCAAAGAGCTGGCTAGAATTGGACCCTCTTCCGGAATGCTCCCATTGCTCTCTCAAACTAACTCTGGACAACATTCTGGACATTCGAGCGACGGCAATAGTGGACAAGAACTACGATCCAGTATTCCGCATGGCAGAAGAGTTGGAGGAGGAGGAGGAAATTGCAAGAATGGAGGAGGGAGAGACTGCTTTTGAGGTTGATGGTGGTTGATTGACGGAGACTCTTCAATGAGCAATTAGCATATTGCGTTATTACATACTTTTTTTCTCGTAATAGATTTTGTTTTCCCGTTTCCTGCTGTTTTTCAACCTTTTTTTAAAATGAAATTCAATTTAGACTCCACTGCTTAGGTAAAATATTTTTATATGCGGAATTTGTTGGTAATTTTATTAATTGATTGCGGATGGGTAAATACGTTAGTTAATTTTTAAACTATTTACTCCTGATCGCCACCATCGCATATTTTCTAATAGATTGTTTAGTTCCGTTATTATCATTTTGTAATGAATTTCCGTTTTGTTTAACTCACATTTATTTATCTCATTAGTTGACATTTTGCTATTTGACATTTCTGTACCATTTGGTTATTCGTATTGAATTTTTCTGTTCTTATGAACATGAACATGAACATGATTTGTTAACTTGTTATTTATGTCAGAGTATTAATATATAGGTGTGTCAGTCGAAAAAAAAAATAGCCGTTAACATTAACGATATAACTAAATTGTGATCTTGCATCATGATTCATTTTGGCATATTTCTTTAGTTTTAATAATTAGTGACATAACGTTGTTCGTACGCGTCATCTTATCGCACAATGAATTTCCACTGAAAAGTTACATTGCAGTGAAATCCATCAAGATCCTATTACAATCAATATGAATCATTTGAATAATCTTCATAGTCGAGTTCATAATTGCTATTGACAGATTTACGCATGCAATTGGCAGTAGTTCTTTATTGCTTTTTATTTTCGTCATTTGACCATTTTACTTGGAACTGTAAACAACGTTGGCAGTTGTTCAACTCCTTCCTTTAAAACGCTCCATAACCCCGCATCTCCAATTTAGAATGACCATGTCATTTAACTAGCCTAACTTTTGTCATGTACGACTTTCAAAGTAACATATTCTCTGATTCCATAACATATTTTCACTTTATTATGAACTGCCGCTGGTTCATCCAAATCGTTGTTTGAAGCACTTGCTCGAAGCAATTCAAAAATATAAAGACTGGGTATAGGTCGCCACTGCTATCTACCGCTAAATCGTTAAGATTATACTACTCCACCGGCAATCCACAAAATTTTTTTTTCATACTTCCTTATCAAACTATATTTAATAAGCCCGCCCATCACGCCCTCAACTTCACCTAAATGAGCGTAAACCCAATCCAAAAACAAATTCTTGTGACATGCCCCAAAACAATGCTTTGATTTTTTTCTTCTGTTACAAATCTACAAGTTCATTGTGCAGGTTTCTGGATATTTTCTGGAATCATATCATCCATTAGCAAATCTACTATACGTTCTCAGTCATTCATAATAATCATCAATCATCGCCTCACAATTCGAGATAAAGTTTTAATACTTGACATGATCGCCTGCCAATATGATGCCAGAAAAAAACTCATATAATTACGGGTAAATACCTCGTAAATTATTATTTTTCTTTATATGTTTTTTTTCACTTAACCAGATTGGCATGGATCATCAGTTCCCAGTCAAAAGTATTACATTTGTGTTTTCAGATACATACGTATACGGTTGTTTACTTATAGAGATGCTATGCAGAAAACAACAATTTCCGCAAACAATTATTTAAAATGTGATTAATCATTTATTATCATCTTGAAAAACTCAAGAGGCCAAAATAATTAATCTGTAATTGATAAATCTGCAAACTATTTCTTTCTATTTGTACTTGTCCTGTAAAGAGAAGGAGGTGATGATGACAAAAACTCTGCATTCATTAAAAGATATTCAAGGTTTATAAAGTCCCAACTTGTTTTACTGGCAGTAAGCAGTTCTCCTTTGTTCAGACGCAATTAAATAAAAAAGCTACACTAACATGGAATGGCCAAGACTAGGTACTGAAGACTTTTGTAGGGGTAATGCGAGATATGGTTGATGACCATCTTGCTGTGACCCATCAGTCCTTGCATATAATATTTGAGGTATTCCTATTGCCCAGTCTGCTCCCATTCTCCCAAACGTAAATATTTGGCAATAGCAGGAAACTAATTATTTGAGTAATTTGTAGTAGTTGAAGTTTTTTAAGTAAGCAGAAAACCTGCATCGATCGATCGTGGGTTGAACATCAAAGTTGTATCTACAACTAATCTGCAAAATCTATGAGCCAACAACTGCGTCCGTTCTCAATGAAATTTATTAAACACATTTTTCTTCAATTTGGATGCATTGAAGAAGCTGTTATCTTTTGAAATTCAATTTATGAATCGGCCAAGTTATTTCAAAATAACGTCACCAAATATTTACATGTCATAAGGATTGTCCTTACAACTTCAATCTCAATACAAACAAAACTGTCTGCCTCTCTAGTATATTAAAACCAAGTTTCCAAACATTTGCTTTCTGCTAAGCGTTTGTACAAAACGTTATTACAGTCCAACAGAAAGAATTTTTAATTTGTCACGCTGCAAGTAATACAATATAAATTATCGCATTTCAGAGACCTGGTTTTTGTCCACCGTGCCCCTGTAGCAAGGTCAGGTTTTGGAGTTGGTGCAGACCAAGTTGTCATACGCATGGACAAATGGCGATGAGCATGAGAACGGATGTAATTAAAGTTTTGTTTGTTTTAGCTAATTAAATTACTTGTTAATTTTCAAATGCATATTCATATATAATTCGTCAACTTTATAATGAGAACATACATTTCTTGTGGTATAATCCCTGAGCTTTCCGTCAAATTTTGGATGAAATCCTTTTTAATTACATGAAAACTTTTGATGCAAACCCTTTCATCATCCACATTAGGTCAGACATCATATGAGCCATCGAATTCCATTGCACTCCACGTCACCTTAGGCTTTCAATTGTTCGGAGAATTCTTTTAACTTAGCAAGAAAAATATTGTTTCATACAAACAAGGCATGTCATGTCACTGAGAAAAAAGGCACATTGCGACCTTTTTGCCATATTGTTATTATGACAAGCTTTACGTTCTGTTGGAGAAGGCTTCGGTTTGGTGAGGGCAAAGAGGGTGTTTTCAATTGCCACGCCCAGCCACCGCTAACCTGCTTCTCTAATTATTTACATCCAAAAAATAAACTGACTTTACCAACTTGGTTCTTTTGGAATGTCCCAGTATACTTAATTACATTCTTATTGTCTCAATTACTCACAGCAAATCAGATATGAGGTGCTATATTGTCGTAGCAAAATAATTCAAAGATGAGCAGTAATAGCTAAAGGAATGGGAAAAGTAAACTAATTAGTAATTTTCCAGCGTCTTGTCTATAGTCGTATTGAGCGTCCTATCGCATGTAGCTAATAAAGCTTGAACTGACAAATTTGATTTATACATAAAGTTTCCGGGATCCATTTCTTGAGCCACATTTTCTCCTTAAGAATTATCCTTAAAAATGATGACATCAATTACCTTTGCAGCTGCAAAAATATTTTCCAAAATGGGGATTGAACCCAAACTCTAGTTTAAAAATAGCAAAATCATGGATCAGTGGAACATCCAGGTTTACCGAGAATTTAAAAACTGGAAATGGTCTGATTTAGCAGCGTTTCCAAAACCTATTCGGTATTTCAAACATTCCAAAATATGTAATTATATTCACCTGAATTTATTTTTAATCAAAATCATATAGCATTATTCATGAAAGCTTTGTTTTGAACAATGATTTAGGCTTTCTTATAGCTTGGCTGTTCAAGTCTTTGTTTACATCCATCGGCAAAAGGCCATACGCAACGAAGGTATGGGTGTTACACTAGGCTTAGGTTCATATGCTCATCGACCCTATCACTGTATACCTACGCATGCTAACGCATTCTTCCATACCTATCCACATATAGCTACACAGCTACAGCTGTAGCTACATGCAGTCCGATGCCTACCCGTGCATATGAGTAACAGCCATTAATGTCCGCGCGACGCGCACTCGCTAATGCTGCTATCTACTCATCCGCCACTCAACTTGCATTGCATTATACTGCGGCTATATACAAGCAGCTATGCCTTATTGTATCAGCTTTCTTTCATCCCAAGTCCCATCCCATTCCCATCCCATTCCTACCCTGCACACGTAATATTAAGGGGATTTTTTTGTTTGTTTACTTTCATTCTTCGGGCTCAGTAGCGCTGTTCCTTCCCCCATGTCAACATGTAGTCTTCAGCTGCTCCTGAGCTACAATATTTTTTCTTAATATTTTTTTTATTTTCTTAAATATATTTTAATGTGACCCCTGACCTGTCAGTTTTTTTTAAATAGATGCAACTACAAGTTTGTCAATAGATTGTGTATTCCCCTTTTGTTTATAAACACCCAGTTTTGGAAATGTGTAAGTTTCCAAAGTCAGTGGAAGGTGGAGTGAGTGGTGAGGGTGGGTATGTTGGTGGTGGCAATCGGGTGGTAGTGGCTTTACCACCTACTCCAGTTCCACAACAACAACAACCAGCTGGAGCAGCACAAACTGGGGAGGAGGAGGAGTTTAAGTTATCCCTGGAGGAGCTGCTGACTTCGGATGCCATCTTAGATGTCGAACAAGAGGACGACGGTGGTTTGTACTTAATGGTAAGTTTTAATTATAATTATTATTGTGATTATTATTCTGTGTTGTGATTGTGTGATTGTTTTGTTTTGTTGTGATGTGAATAAAGTTTAATTAGTTACATATATTAATTGATGGTTCAATTTTGTTTCCTTTACAGGCTGAGGTTGATACTCCATCCATGACGGCTTACGAGTATGAAGAGTTTCTTCATAGTGTTCCGTTAGACACTGGAACTGCCGTCATCGCTTCACGACGAGGAGCAGCTTCCCACCTTCGATCCCAGGAACAGAGTTTCACCCTCCACGACTATCAGATCCAACCTTCTCGAACCAGCCTCAATTATTTGGAGGATGATGGGATGGCTGCCTGTTTGAGTGCCTTTGGATTTGGGAAGTTTGGGATGAAGAACAATGTTGGAGGGATCCTGTCGAAGACCTTTGCTGGGAGGAATGAAGCAGCTCTCATTGCTCCAAGCTTTAATCTGGTTGGGATGGGGACTCTGGTGGGTCTACATCGAGAGATGTACAAGGTGGGGTTGGTCCACTACCTGGCAAGGGGGAAGGAAAAGGTCACCATCCTTCCCAAAGAGGTGGACTATGACGTGGTTGCTTCCGCTCTCAAGTCTTATCTCATCTGGCTTGGTGTTCAGCCAGATCATCTCTCCTCATGTCATCAACTCCTGTGCCATCCCGAGTTCTTTTTTGAGGAGGAGTTTCTCAGGCGCAAGTTTGGAGCAACTGTTGTTACTCTCTCTGCTGGCCAGGCGCTTTTCATGGATAGCAACGTCCACTATCAAAGTGAGTCAAAGTAACATTTAATTAATTCTTTAAAAATACAAGTCATGTGGTATGAGTTTATTTTATTTCATAGTTATTTATTTTAATTAATTCTTGCAGTACGGACGATTGAGCCAGGGTTGACTGTGGACTATCGGTTTGTGCCAAAGAGCTGGTTGGAACTAGATCCTCTTCCAGAGTGTCCTCATCTCCCTCCCAAATTGAGTCGAGCGGACATTTTGCGGATCCGATCCATCGCCATGCAGGAGAAGGAATATGATCCCATTTTCAAGATGCCAGAGGAGGAGAAGGAGAAGAAGACTAGTGCAGAGACCAGTGGTGGTGACGAGTGACTTATCCTGTTTTCCAATAGATTGTGTATTTCCACTATTATTATTATTTTTTTATTTATATCTACCTATATTTATGAATTTATCGGAAAGTGGTCGTAGTTTTTGTTTTATTTCATGAGTAGGTGGGGTGTTTTTGAAAATATATTCTGTTATATTTTGATACAATTACTACTTGTTACTTGTTACCATACAATATTATGAGCTACTTGTTGATTGTGGGAGGGAACATGTGAATAAAATGACCCTATACATAAATTCAATTTTCATGTCTACCTCTTTTCATTTTTATTTTAGTTCTTACGTATTTTTTTAGTTATCCATTAATTAAGTGCATAAAAATAATTTAGAGGGACTTGCATAGAAAGCATATGAAGCATAAGTTAAAATCATATTATAATTTATTGAAACATTTTCATTTCATTTCATTTCATGTATTAAAACCCATACAAATTCATGCTTTTTCACCAGCGTGTCCACAGTTTGCCACCCATTACTCATAGAAATAATTATTTTCTTGTTCAGATGTTGATTGTGTCTGATAGAAAAAGCGATTTTGTATCTACCAGTAGCAATCCGACATGATTTTGATAAGAAATTAATTAGGGGGCACTGGAAAACTGCATTGATTTAATCCAATCGTGGTGACCCATAATTTCCAAAGTATGTAGTCTATGATCGAATTTGGCCACAAGTGACACCAAAACAAAGAAAAAGCAATGGAGAATGTAACTAATGTCATCGTAAACATACGAGGCATTTAAGAATTAATCAGAATAGCCCATTTCCATCACATATTTCTACCATCTTTTGAAGTCCTACCTCGCCGCGCTTGGATCAAATCGATTTTGTTTTTCAAAACCCTCTAGTCAGTCTCCAATTAAAATCAAATTGGATTGTTACTAGTAGATAGAAAATCGCTTTCTCTACCAGACGCAATCAACACTTGAGTATAATATTAATTGTTTTTATGAGTAATGGGTGGCAAACTGCCGATACGCGGGCGAAAATAAAAATTTGCATGGATTTTTAAATTAAAATGTGAAAGAAGCTATACTACAGTCACATAAAGAAAAAGTAAAAAAAAAACAACGAAAAACATTTCACACGACCAAGGCGAGATAGATATAAATTGAATATGACTTACTGAACCATATGATGTATTGATGTGGATGTGGTTTTTGGTTTCAGCCTAAAGATTGTTTGGATTTATAAATGTTACGATGCTACAACTAACAGTATACAAGATCCGGTAGAGCCATATAAAACCTTCCCATTTTCCTAAAAAAACAAACAAACAATTATTTATCAGTTTACAATCCGGAAAGTTTTCATTCTCATTTATTCTCTATTTACAACTACAATCAGCCAATTCCACATTTATAATTTACTCGTATTGCCAATAACACTGGTGAGTAATTATTCATTGGTTCAATCCTTTCATCATATCAGGTATCAGAATACCCCGAATCTGACTTAATCTACATCATGGCTTGGCTCAATATTTGTAGACTTACTTAAGGAAAGGTAGAAGAATAGCAATGCAAAGATTTGCCTACGGATTTGCCGACCACTACGGGGATGATATCGACATAATAAGGAGTAGAATGAAAAATAGAGTCAGTAGTTTTCCATAATTTTTAAGCATTTGTAGAAAATTGAGTACGAAATTGCAAAATGTACATAATGCCGAAATCACAGTTCCAAAGTGAGATTTCATGCTCCAATCGAAAAGCTGCTGTGGGTTCACTCAAGTTATGTAACTTTTTAATGAAGGTGGTAGAACAAGTTTTCTAAAGATACCTCTCAAAATATAGGTGTGTTGTACTGTAGAGTGGTATATATTGTATTTAAATGACATCTGATAAGTTTGTTACATTTGTTAGTTTGCAAGATTAGCAGCAATCCGAAAAAAGGGAAGGGAAGGGTATCTGATCTGTCTGAAGGGAAGAAAATATGAGGAGACTATGATTCCAAGCCGATGTGGTTAATTGCAGAAAACAAAAGTTTGTGATTTGATCTGATATATTTGACATAGATCGATGAGAGGATTTCATCCCTTGATTAGCATAGTATCCATCACATCATGATTAAGTAACTTTTGAACAGAAGTATCTGTATTACAGTTTGAATTGATTCCAGTCTCAGTTTTTCCTGCATTTTTAACTGCGAAAGATTAGTACATGTATAAGGAGGAGATTGTAAAAGTCAAATTGCCAAGCATCATAAAGCATTATTCATACATTTGCTGCTATATAGCTTGTAGTAGATTACACTTGAAGTTTAGTTTAATAAATAGACCAGTTGCCCGTCTTATTTATTGTTTTCATATTTGTAACTTGCTTTGGAGAGAAAAACAAGTATGTTTTGATGCTTGTTTGCAAAACAAGTTTTCCGGTATGGATTGAAGACATAAAAGTGACGGCTGATGATCTGGAAGATGATGGGATTGAGTAATGGTACAAGTTTGCTACCTTGAAAGTATTATTAATTTCACTCTTACTTACAAGTATTATAAAACGTTGACAAAATTATTGAGTGGTGGGTGATTAAAATGCAATTATTACTAACAGACATCATAATTTTTACCAAATCAGAAACCATGTAGCAATTTATGTGATTTTCATTATTATCATGTATCTTAAATAAACTGAGTTTACTTGTCTCGTTAATTTCTTCTTAGCTTCAATTCGTGCAAATACTTTAATTTACCTTTGACAATGTTAACCAATTTTTCCACAACAAGAAGCTGGAAACAATAGAAGAGGCCGACATCCCATACAAAAAAAAAAGACGGTTAAAATCTTTCCATTCATTTGCAGAGGGACTGCGTCAGGTTTCTCAAAGTCATATTTGGCACGGGTTGGACTAACAATTTTGGATCTGTCTTAAACCCTCGGCGAGGTCACTACTTCCCAGTATTCCTTCCTCCAACCATTGAATATTTTATTTAGCGTACATTTGCGGGCAAGGTAATCTAAAGTTATTCTTTCCCCATTTCGAGGCGTTGTGACAGCAAATAACAGCTCTCCCGATGGGATCAACCGTTTCCCAATGTAGTAGTGTCTTGTTGACGACCTCTGCTCTGCTTTGATGAGGTTGTTGCTTTTATTGAATATGGAAAAGGCTAAGGGCCATAATAATAGGGTTATAATAATGTTATCTGAAAAGGCAAACGTTTTGAGGAATTTGGTTTTATCCTGGATCACTGATTCATTGTCCATCTTATCCAGGAGGCGCTTTGCTGCAAGTAAATCCATCTGATCCTGATCGTGACTACAAATTACCCAATTACAATTACCTAACACTTTAAAGGATTTCAATCAACATTGAATTATAATTGGTAATGTAATAAGAAACCCGTGCTTTTATTAAAGCATAGCATAACTTTGCACTGTGCTATTGACAATCCGCATATGAACCATCTCATCAAAGAGGAGGGAGTAGTTTCCCTTCAATGCATCAGAAAATACATTCATTTGTTTTTCCTGTGATGGACTAATCAGTTCGCTGGTGATGGATCCAGTATAATAATTGGCTAAAAGGATAGATCCCAACATCCATATAACGAAAAGGGCAGATTTTTTAATTCATGGTATGGAAGTCGACGGTGGGAAACTTGGGGCAACTGCAATGAGGACGGAAAGCAGAGTCTGAAAAACTACAACCATATTACATGCTGTTCTTCTGGAATGGTCACCCCACTTTGGCAAATTAGCCATGAGAGCACTTAAAGTTATCATTTTGGCCAGAAGCGCCAGCCAAATATTGAGGTCAAATGCTCTCGTCAGAGCTCCAACATCCCATGCTTTCTCCAGTTGGATTTTTGGAGTGTCACAATAAGCAAAATGGAGTATCTGAATCTTTCCACTTTTATATCTTCACGTTCAAATGCTTGAAGAAATGGTATCATCACGGGATATATGTCCATCGAAAAGTTTTTCCAAGATGAAGCAGTAGCTTTAGTAAGAAGGGTGGCGTTCATTGCCTCCGCAGTTATTTTTGGAACTTGAAGAAACACTGGGTCAAGGAGATTAGGACTGCCATGAAAATCTCTTTTACGAGGGTAACGAGCGAAAGACAGTTCTATAAATCTTCTTGTGTAGTGGAATAAAATCAAGGATGGACTGTGTGACCAGAATCAATCCAGTTCCTTCGACTTCATGTCGTTCGCATAAAAATAACGAGATGAAGAAGAGCCATCTCAAAAGCTTGGAGGGACAATGCTTGTTATTGCCACTGAAGGTAATTGGACATTTATGTGGTTTGGGCTCACAAGAGAAATGTTTAAAGTCCAAAATCCAAAGTTCAATCTGTATGATGGGCTATTTTTACCTTTTTTACCCAAACGGTGAAGCACGTACGATTGTTTTCGGTTTCAATTAAAGAAAGGATAGCTGAAAATTGGTACTGTGTCGAGCGATCGATATGCAATGAAGAACTCAACTATTACTAGAAAAAGGAAACTGACTTTATTCCACCTTTTCATTTTTTTAGTTCAGGAGGGGATGTGAGGAAGTTCTCTCATTTACTTGTCAAGTTACATATGTTGATATTGTACTCGTGTTTGATTTATAATGCCATTTTACATTGTCAAAATCTGACATTCTTCAAGAGCACCAGAGTTACTATGTATGTGTGTCACTCACATTACAAAATACATGTGCATGCCTGTTTGTTTCATATTGACCAAAAGTAAATACCATCCTTGTTACAGTGTGTACAATTAGTTAGGCAATGTAAATTAGGAGTTTACAAGCTATACTTCACTATGGGTTTGGACGTGCTTAATTGTTTGTCCATGTCTTCGTCCATCCATCCGTTAGCATGAAAACTTTTGAGCCGCTCCGAATTTTCAAATTCTATTTCACGCGACTTTCAGTTTCACGACTGTGTAATTTGAATTTGCAAAACTAGCAATCTCCAAACCCCATTCATTTCACATGGTTATTGGTTATAAAAATTTATATATTCTTCAGGTACTGTCACATGTCACAAACCAATTTCACATCTATTGGTCATGTTTTCAATTGTATTTAATTACGGAAAGGAATATCAGAACTTGTATGGAGAATTCGTGAGTCCCTGCAATTACCAATAGGATGTTTATTGCAATTTAATTTGTGAATGAAATACCAACAAAATCATTCAGTGTCATCATAAATCTATTTCAATGCCTCGTCATACAGTGACATTCATGTAGTTCATTATATTCATTAATCAGATTATTAACCAATTTTCACACTTGCAAAACAACGGAGACTTGACAGAAAGACTTGAAATTTTTAATCATGCAATATCCAATCAATCATAAGCCTTGCTTCAATATATATTACGTGTATCCTAGCTGTTACGATTATTTACTATACTTGAAATTTATCTTCTTTGAAACTAATAATCAATTTTTCAGCAACAAGTAGATGGCTAAAATCTTGCCATGAGTGGGATTGCTATGTCGCTTTTTCCTGGCACGCATACCTTCAAGCATCATAGATGCCAGTTTTTTTATTTTCCCAGTGTTTAACCTTAATTCGACTACACAAAAAGAAACTTAATCTACTACATAATTCAGCCTCATTATCTTGCTGAAAAAAAAAATATCGGCGTGGCAGTCCCGTGTTCCTACTTACTCCTGCTCCCGTCATAATAAAAACAGTAATTTGAACAACTGTAAATAATTCCTGAAACGATTCAATTCCATACATTAAACTACCCAGATCACAATGACGAGAAAAATATACCCAAAATTGCCTTGCACAACAATGACTATTTTCTTTTAATTTGGAAGCGGACGTTTTCGCATGGGCTTATATTTCCACTTGTGCTTTTTTGTCTAGAATAGTGAAAGTAATTTCATTGTAGCGAACCAACTAGAATAGACTCATCTATGAAAACAGCTTCAGTTAGGCTTATTCCACTTTTCGTCGAAAAAAAAACGCAGCCAATACCAGACATTTCTCGACACCGAGGTCTTGTTCCCAAAATCTGAAAGGCAGAGAAGATCAAAATCTCATAGATTTAAGTTGACTTTTGAATGTGATAGTGCTTTTGCTCATTGTTTATGTAATTCACATTTTTCTAATTCTGTTATGCGCCCAAAAGAACAATATATTATGACATGATGAAATGGCTTAATGTGGGTGTAATTGCTCTGCCTTGTGAGGTTGAAGTTAAGCTATTAATAAAATCTCAAGTATCCGTCAAAAATGACGGTATTTCAAAGGTTCTTTGAAACTTTTAATTTTTGGCATGCATGTGCGCGATTCTCTACAGGTCAAACATGATGATCTATGCAAAACGGTTGGAAAGTAAGTATTGGGACTGCTGCTGCTTGCTTGCTACACAACTACTGATTTTTACAGGATTTTTTATTGACTTTTATTGGCGATACTGACAAAAAAAAGTTAGGTTAGGTTAGGCCAAGTGAGGTTAGGTTAGGTAAGGTAAACGTTGGGCGGATTTTAGATAAGGGCAGCCAAAATTACATTTTAATTATGGATATGAGAACTTGGATATGAAAACAACGTTTGCTTCTATATATCCGACTTTTCATAACATAATTGAAATATGTTTCTGGCTGTCCATTTTGAGAGTTTAAACTATTCATTACTCTGAATTTTAGTTAAAAATTCTAGTTCTTCTCTTATGTAAAACTACGTGTGATTGAATAACCTGTACATTCATTATAACCCAACAAAAGTATTTTCTTTTTTTAGATCGGCTCCAAACTCTGTCATTAGAGTAGAGATAATCTTGGATATCTTAAGTATTGTTGAATTTATGTGTTCGGTTTGGGGTGGGTGTAAGAAAAAAGTAATGAAAAAAGCCGGAAAAGGAGTCATCAGAGTTCTAGGAAGACTTGTATTGGGACTGCGTAAATATGATAATGTGGCAGACATGATTGCTAATGATTTGGAGTGGTTCTTTCCGAATAAAATATGCGTGTTTCGATCGTTATGTTTTATATATAAGATAACTAAACTAAATTGTGTTCCTTATTTCACTAACACCTTTAATGGGATAGAAGAGTTTCACACGTAGTCGACTAGAACAAAGTCAGACCTAAGAATAGATGCATTTCCAAAGTTAAATGCAGGTAAAGGGCTATTCCGTTTAAGAGCAGTTATTAGATGGAACCAACTCCCAATTAATGTCCGCGAAGCTGATACTTTTAAGAAATTTAAAACTCTTGTAAGAAAGCATTTATGATTTTTTTATTAGATTGTAAAATATTGTCACTCTTGGTTCACTTAAATTTGTGTAGCTCTAAAATTTGAATATTTATGTAATATTTTTGAAACATGTTTCATTAAGGGAGCAGCCTAACACCAAACTTGTAGGATGCTGCTTTCCTCCTGCTTGTAATGAATTTGATTTTTCCCCGTATGACGTGATTGAATAAATTAAATCAAAGTAAATTAAATATTGTCAATAATTCCAACGCTGCCTTTATGGACAAATGAACAGATAAAATGACCCTCTACTACTTTACTTTCCGTTAAAAAAATCCGATAATGCAGCCAAGCTAATAATGATTGATATAAATATAATGATATGATAATAATAAATATTGATAATCCGATAATCGCAATAGTTATACAGAGCCTGCGTGCGCCTGGAACAAATGGTTTGAGATATTTGGTATGATGTAGAAGAGTGTGTAGTTAGAAAAGTGTGTGTGTGTGTGTGTGTGTGTGTCATTATTAACTTGCGACCGTTAGGTGAAACGCAAGTTACTAAGATCGTCTGGGCAGTCTGTCCGTCCGTCCGTCT
>JAQGAH010000787.1:0-25492 GCA_034696885.1 Lepidocyrtus paradoxus | reverse complement strand
GACGGACGGACGGACGGACATTCTCCCAGTGAGTAGAGGGATCCTATTACGCAGCTTTATTGAGCTGCGTAATAAACATTTGAAATGTCTAAACCACTTTACAAAAGAGCGAAATGGGAAGAGAGATAAAAAATGAGAGAGAACACTCCCCCGGTGTCCGTACTCTGTTCATCAGCCTTGCTCAAGCTCCTTCTGTATCTTACTCTGAATTATAATTCCTTTCCCAACTTACTAAAACGAGAGCATTTCAACATTGATACCTCCACACGCCTTACCTATACTTTTGGCAAATAAGGAGTATTTTTATTACCATTATTCTCCGTCTCCCATAACAACCAGCTAACAATATCCCGTTCTTAACTCTCATCACCCATATCATTTGCTAACAAGGCAGATGAATCAAGTCAACCTGAAACATTTCTCCTTTTCGCTCTCCGTTCAAAGGGAACAAAACGGCTGGGATCAGTACAATCCCCAATTTAAAATTCCTCCTTCCCGTTGACAAAAGCGGAGGAAAAAAAAGACAAGGCATATTGTAGCCAGGTCGGGACTGATGGCTAAAACATTTGAAAATGTTTTAACTTTTAAAAAGAGCTGAAGAAAAGGCTATGGAGGAAATTGAACAGATTTTTTTAGCCCAAAAAATACACACACACACTCATCCCTATTGTAAGAGTTAAAAAGTAAATGCGTATTATCGCTTTCAGCGAAATAACAAGACAAGAAGTGGGATCAGAGCGGTAGATCTCCGATGCCGCTATACTTTACTCCCATCGTTTTTTTCCCTTAAAACGTCTGTCCAACTCCAACAAACTTCCCTTATTTTGCCATTTCGAAAAAATATATAGGAAGAGGAGAGAGAAAAGAAAAAAAAAGGAGAAAAAAACAAATCCTTCCGACTTTTTCTCTGATCTTTACCGCCAATCCCATTTACTGAGAGCTCGGCAGAGAGAACAATAATATGTTCAGTCAACGTTGCCGGGATAGATGCCGACCATCGGGAGGATGATGATCAACTATTCCTTGGAGCACTTTTTTAAAAGAATACAGAGACAGGGAGAGCGAGCCCAGAACAATGTATGGAAATGGGTTGGAATACACACCGACTTTTTATTTTACGTAAACAGGCAATGTCAGAGCTCATTATTCATGCTCTTCTGTTCCTTTCTGTTCTTGTATCTCCGCACATCTTTCTCTCTGTCTGCTCTAGTTTGTTTGCAACTGATTAAATGCATTTGGATTCGAATTAAATGGGAAGGAGCGAGAGCCTAGTTGGGAGTGAGTAGGAGGGGGTAACAGTTCAAAGGGAAAGGGCGCCCTCAGTGCAGCACCCTTTCCTCCTCAAGTTGAATTTCTGAAATGTAAACAAAAGGGAAATAACTCTGAGGAAACAACATTGTTCTTCTACTTTATGTAGGGCTGTCAACTTTTTTTGGGCTTTTTTAGAAGGAAAAGCTCGATAGTAAAGCTCACTTTTGAGCATTATAATTGTCAACATAAAATACATGAAAATTTATGGTCGTTCACCTCAGCAGAGGATGAAGAGTTTCCGCTTTAAAGACGTGTAATTATCTAATGCCCACATCCTATTGTATATATCAAGAGAGGTCTTAGAAAATGCCAAAATAAAATTCAAATTACTTACTCAATAGCCTTTCTAAATTATCAACCGGATATATGATCCCGACGAAACAGAATGTCATATTAAATCAGATTTGGTTTTTAGGCAAAGAACTGATTTCATTCAAGACTCGATGTCTCTGACTTACTACCAATCAGTACCTTCTCCTTAGATACATAATAACCAAGTTTAGCGACTGTCTGAATGGCTACATGAGCCTCTCATTACTATTCAAATTTCCAACTTTATCAACTCGGATAGGAAGGAGAATTGAAAGGAAATGAGCTGATTAATAAAAACCTTATATTTTCGCCCTCTTTCCCATTTACGAAATTGATAATGATAATAGGTAGATTGTAAAATTGAGACGTATTTTGTGAAAGAATGTAATCAATAAAAGGAAACAGTTCTATTCATCCATCCATTTGATCTAGGTAGCACGAACACAAGCAACTACTGAAAAAATATTATAAAAAGAGGAATGAAACTGGGAAAGAATGGAGCACAATGAAGTAGATGGAAAATATAGGGACTGCTATAGAGATTAAGTTGGATTCAATTCTGAACAGGGACACGATAACGACACATGGATGACTATATGGGCTGAACGTATTTTAAACCTTAGACAACCAACATCAGAGAACGTTACAATGGAAGGTTTTTATAAACCTCTCTGACTTCTTCTAATCCTTCAACAGCATTACCAAGACCGCTCTCCGTCCACTACTTATACCTCTCATTGTCAACTTTATCTGACTCACGCTGATCATAATGACATGGAGATGCAAATGAATTGAACAATTTAATGACGAAACCACAGATTTCTCAACATCTGAAGAAATACAGGCTCAATTTGCTATTCAATATTCATATTTAAATTGTTACAATGAATGACTCCGGACAAACAAAAGGAGCGAGAGAGAAGAGAGGACGACGACAAGGAAGAATAAAATATATGTACCTACGCTCCTAGCAAAGCAAGCATGTCTCATACTTTTAGATAAAAAACTGAGCTCATAAGGAAATTGAACTCAAGTTAATAGATTGGAATTGGTTATCTCATTTTTTTTTCTGTAAAATTCTCAACTACATAATTTGAATTTCCTCTGCCTCCTTTTTCACTTTTGCGAAATAAGAGAGGGATCCTTGCTCGCTAATTTAATCCAATTGTATTTAATTTTTTACGACTCTGTTCTTTAATTTCAAAGGAGTTGTTGACGTGGGCTGTCTCGAAAGGATGGTTATCATAAAGTGAAAGAAAAAAGCTCAGTTCTCAGCTCGCACACTCAGATATCGTTATTATCGCCATGGCATATGAATGATTTAGATTTTATTAATGTTGTCTCCGTCCGTCAGTAATGTGTATTCTTTCAATAAAAAATATCGAAGCGCATTTTTGCCTGCCATTATGTTCCTTGAGGTTGTCAGTTGTTTGGAGCGAGTTGGAAGAGGAGCGATAAGTTACGGTTTTTTTTTCTTGCGAATAAAGCTCTCAGCCCATGTAACAACTTTTAAGAAGGCTCGTAATACGGGACTGAGATAGTTATAGACTTGAGTGCTCGTAGAAATAATGGTGATGACAAGAGAGAGAGAGACGATGGAGGAGAAATAAACGACGTTTTGTTTCAGGCTTTAAAAAAATAATAAATAAAGCTAATGCCACGACAATACCCATTCAAAAGCCAAAAGTATTATTACAAACAACGTGGATCTCTAAGCATATTACTTTTCTGGTCTCGTATCTGTCTGCTCGTAACTATAACTCTGACATGACTATAACCCAGAGTATAATGACTCTTAAGCCTATTATTTTTTTCGTTCGTCTCTTCTTTCCCTCTCTCTCTTCAAAGTTGTTTCATAGTTTATGCCCTCTTTGAAACAAATCTGTTGAGACAAGGCACAATGTTTTCAGACTGAATTGTTTTCACACTAACTCTCAGGAAGGAATTTCCCTCTCCGTCAATGATAATGGATTGCTTTCCATTACACTACTTTCCATGTATACAGTTGTTGGAGGAAGAGTTGGACCACAACTCGGCTAATATACATTTTTACAATGGCTTCCCTCCACGTTGTTCTCCTCTTTGTCAGAATCCTTTTTTTCCTACTTAAAACTCTCATAAAAATGAGGTTGCTTACGAGCCCTTAAGGTAACATTCCCTATCAATTGCAATGTCAAACATTTGCGCTTTTCCTTGTCATCATCATCATTCATTCATTCACTCCATCCTGAAAAACAGCGGAATATCGATACATTCTGCTTTTGGGGTTCCAACAGTTCAAAAAACTACAATTTTGGGCTGACTATTTCAGCACTCCTATTGTTTTTATTGCTCCATGTGTCTTGTCCTCCGTTGTTTAAAGGATGGGAAGGATGGGTGGAGGAAGGGAAAAGATGCTAAAGCAAATAGACGAGTGACGACAAACAAGATTATATTATGCATGCTCACACACTCAGAACCTCCTCGAGAACAACAAAACCCCTTCCAACAATAATACTAACGGTGGTGATGGTGATGAAGGGAAGAATAGGAGAAATGGGAAGAATGAGAGTGTGCTAATCTCATTATTTATTGTGAATGGCTGTATAATGGATAACCAAGACATTCACGCTTCATTGGAGTTTGCAGTCGTTCCTTTTTTTCACAATCTTGTCTCCTTCCCCATATCTTTCACGAGTAGGGAAAGATGCAGCTCCTTGATTGAGCCAAGGCGCATATTGCAGATAACTCGCATTATGGATTGGAAGACAACAAAATATATATGTTTCTCTCGCCCACAGCTAAAATAACAAGAGCATCGATATGGAAAGGGTAATATATTATCTATTACCTTTTTATATAAACAAAATGCATATAAATTGGGATGATAGCATCTTCCACCGAAGAATAAAAATATCGCTGAGATCTCGCCCAATCACACTGTCACAGACAATACTAGGGCTGATGATGATGCAGCTGCTCTTGTCTTGTTACTCCATTGGAGGCATCATGATATCTGTCATCAACCAACTAATAATAACAATGAAAGAAGACGAAAGGGAGAAGAGCTGAGCAGATTTTTTTTCTTCTTCTTATCCACAATAACTTTCAGTATTCGAGCCGAAGGAATGGGGAGAAGAAATTGGCTTCTTCAGAACGGATATTGCGGAATGGAACGCTCTTGTCCCAGAACAACATTCGATTTCTCGCCTTTTCGCGTGCGCCCCTTGTCTTCTTGGGTCGTGGTGGGTTTCCAGTTTATGGATTATGTAAGCGAGTGTTGAGGTTGAACAAGTACCATATTCATATGTATATTTTTGCTGACTGATCCCCATCCTCTTTCAGCTCATCAGCCCATTTTTATAATTTATTATTCGCTAGTTGCTCATTATTCTCAGTTCTACGCTGCTTAGAGTCAGTTGTTGAATTGTCTTTGTGTATGATTGTGCGTCACCCAGTAAGATAATCCCTTGCTTTTGATTCTAAATAACGTTTCATGGTCAGATGTTGACATAAGCCAAGAAAAAGAGGTCGTATTAGCACGTCGTCGGCTCTCTTTACCAATAAATATTTGTGAGGACATATTAACTATCGAATTTATCGACTTTTGAGTCGTTCTGCCTTCATAATCTCTTCATTTCTACTGCGCCTTGCTGCATACTACCTTAAAAGGGACATGGTGACGGTGGAAGACAGCTTAAAACAGTGTTTACCATATTCCCCCATAATCATGTCAATGACCACATCATGTCATGTCATGCGACTATTCGCCCCCGTCTTGTCTAGGTACTTGTACGTGCCCATGTGCCTATCTACGAGACATGGGAGTAATTACTATCCTGAGCTTTATCAGTAATGACTTGACTCCGCCATTATCTAAAACAATATAGTACATTTTTTATTGTTATCAGCTAGCCACAAATTTCTCTCTCATGTTGTTTATCGCTTTCAATTACAGAGCTAACAATATCTCACAACAACTTCAGCTTCCTCATCAGCCATGCATGGCACAAGATAAATTCTCAACTCGAGTCGTTAAGGAAAGGAAACTATTACAAGCTTGTACACTTTTTTACATCTCTGCGCCCACTTACGAAACTATTGTGCTTAGGCATCCTCACTCCACCTAATCCAAATAGGTTGGAAGAATAGAAACTCTATTTATTTACAATAATAAAAAAAAATGGAGAAGAGGAAGAGGAGAAGACAAACAGAAGAAGCACATGTGTTCCTATTCTCTTGTCTCAATTCATTGGGCCCACTAGTAAAAATAATTGTGAAGGAGCATATTGTACCAATTTTCTCTTCTTAAAAAGCTATTATTCTCGCAACGTCTTATTCCCATTCTTCTCCTAAGGCAGAACCAGACAGATCTTACCTACTCGTCTTACTCATTCATAACAAGGGAAGGAGGAACCCAACCAGAAATTCCCTAGTTATAGATATTCCCCACATCATATCTCTCCTTTGAACTTGTATGTATATTCCTAATCCCTCCTGTTTAAAATCAATTTGAAACGTTGTTTTCTTCTCATGTAGCAAAAAAATCAGACGAGAACTACTTTTATTTCAAAAGACAAAACAATCTAGAAAGGATATCATCATCATCATCATCACCACCATCCCGATCCTGATGAAGAAAGGCCTTCCTTTTTTAACAATATCCATCCTCGTCCAAAAAGCTCTAAATGGAAGGAACAATACGGCTCTTTGTGATGATAAACCATCTCCGTTTTTTTATTATATTCTTGGACTAACACAGAACAGGAGAGAGAATGGGAGAGGACAAAAAGAACTCTGCATATTTTCCTCCTTGTCAGCTTTATCAATATGGGATGGAGGAGAGATAAAAAACAGGGCTCAAATTTATGTGATTGAACTGTGCTTATTCCTAGAGACTGGAAGAGACTCAGCTATAGGGGTACTCCTCTTGATATAAAATGTTGATCATAAGCCCTGATATGAACTAATACAAAGAACTATATTCTTTTGCTAGACAATAGGTAAAGACATTGTCCAAAATAAATATTGCATTTCCTTCCTCTCTCCACCTTCTGGCAAGGAAAGGATAAGATGGGTTATGTTGCTATTTCTGGGGATGATTGGGATTGGGATGATGATTATGCCTCTTCACTCGGAAAGTTCATCAAGGACAGATATTTGATTGTCATTGTGATGTAGAAATGTATCTCTTTCCATTTTTTTCAGCAAATGCATCTTTTTATCATCAAGCTTAAAATAATATTTTGAACTGAAGCATTCCATACCTTTTGGCCTCTTCAAATAATAATAGCCTTCCTAAGTGTATAGAGCAACCAACCCCAGCCTACTTAACAATTCTAATCAACCATAGGGAAACAACTACTTTCCCAAACACAGGCAACGACACAAGTGAAACTCTCGAGAAGACGCAAAAACAACAAAAAACAGGAATCTGATGAGCCTCTTGTTTGCTTGCTGTTTTGTAACTGATTGAAAAAAAAATGAAAGTTGTAGGAGAAAATAATGGTTTTTAATATGAGCACTAATACTAATATACTGTTGTACATAACAAATAAGAGAATAGAAACACACAAATCTTGATCAACATCTCTCTCCAACATGATCATTATAATACAGAGCCTCCACTTCTCATCTCAGCCAACCACTGAATTTACTCCTGAGAATGATAAATAATTTAAACGAACAAATAGACATAATGATGAAACTGTGCCATTGGCTTGAAATGAAAAGCAGATCTAGAACAAAACTAATCTCACAGCTAAATATTACTATAGTTCATAAATTGTGACCTCTACAAACCAGCTCCCAAAATCAAATTTGAAAATTAGGAAGACAACTTGGCCCCAGACGGACGCAAGTTAAAAATCAGGATGACAACTCATTCTCATAATGAAACATAGCTTTATAATAATGGTAATGAGGATATTGATAAAAATCTAGAGAACTGCTGATAAATAAATAAAAACTGTTTTCTCCCATTCCCCATCAATTCTCTTTCTGTTCCTCTCTCTCTCTCCATTCCTATTCAAACAACTCCAAAAAATATTTCCTACCATTTCCATTGTCCTCCTCTCTTCACCCTCGTCATCAGCAGTGGAGGGAGTTGGTGTACGGAAACAAGTGAAATCATCAAAAACATAAATAGGTGGAGACAACCTTATAACAACATCTACCACCACATCTTCAAAAAAACAACAAAAAGACAAGCATGACGAATGGGAAGAAAAGGCCTCCACTTTTTCCTCCTCCTCCTCCCCATATAATCAGCATCCTCCTTCAGATCCTAATAATAATCATATTCCGATATAACAAAGGGAGACAAAAATCTCACAAAATACTCCCAAACAAAACGGACCTGGTTGTTATCTCCCCATTTGTTTTATAGAGAACAACAGGGCTTAAGAAATTCAAAATAAGCGGAGAAAAGGACAAATGAAAAAAAAATCAAATTCAAAACTCCAACTTTGCTTTGAATCAAGGATAATAATAGGGCACTATGCTTGTTGTAATATTTTAATGATGATGGCTCCTTGTTCACTCAGATTTTATTTAGATGGCTGATGTGAATAATGAAGATGAGATGATGGTTGGGAGGCCTCGCATTATTCAAATCCCAGCTACATTAAGAAAGTTGATGATCTTTATCTTCCGTGATATGATGGCATAGCGTGGCACACTTTTATATATATGTTTTATGGTGAAATATTATCACGTTTTTTTTTAGTTACGCAAATTTTATATTTTAGCTTACCAGTGGGAAGCTATCAAAAAAGACGAAATGATGCCATGACAAGACATAATTCGAGCAGCCTTGTCAACTCGTTCTATCTTCAAAAAACAGACAGCCACCAAGAGACTTTTCCTTGCTATTGTCATCCCCAACAAAACGTTTTTATCAACTTTGGTTAATAAACAAGGCTTATCTCCAACCTGGAAGTTTCGCTGCGGAATAGTTTGACTTGATACGTAAAACACAAATAGATTTACCAACAAATAAATCTACATGATTGGCTCTAGTTGCTTATGATACTTTCAATAGCAATAAAGCCCATGCTCAGGTAAACGGTGAAACGGCTTTTTCAGAAAAAAAAAGGTAGAACAAACTATGCAAAACACCTTTAATTGGCTCAATTAACTTGAAAATAATTGGCAATAATTGGTCTTCTCTTTAGAGTTCTCAGGAACAATAAAGTCGCTTAACTGCTATTGAAAGAAAGGAAACTTTTTTTCCCCAGAATCATACCAATGACAGACAATGTCGAAGTCATTGATCGAGTAAAACGAGCATATCTAATAAAAGTAATATATATTCATTATTGCCCCAGAACGTAACGTAAAATAATGCATAAACCATCTATATCTATCTACAGTAGATTGGGGATTTGACGAAGAACCCCGTCGCCTTTCCCCATGACATGGTATGATGACCTTAGTTATTCGAACTCATGAGACAGATAAGACAGTTGAACAATTAGTAAAATTCGTCAACTCTGCATTTCAAGCATCCACACAACAAAAAGGGTAACGTTCATCCAAAACATACAGAGACAGGCATGTAACGTGCACGTGAAATGCATAAGAGATTTCTTACCTTGAAAGTTTTAATCGGGTAACAAAGTCTCAGGCACCCTCCAACAAACAAAATATATGAAACGTACTGAATTAACAATAAATGTAAGTAAATAACAGTAAAATGTACCGGTCACGATATTTATTTGTTGATTGTCAAAAAAATTTTTGTCAAAATTATCCACAAACACAATTACAAAAAATTCCTCCTGGTAAACCTCACGTTGAAACCGAAGCACGACTAAGAAATAATTTTTTGGGGGTAAATTATCTATACACTCACTTTGTTTCCTTCCACCCACACGCTAATCACAATCACAAATTAATAAGCACATTGTTACAATCCTCTGGAATTACTACCATCATTAGTATTACGAGCAATAAAAATCACACTACTTCAGCGGCAAAGCAATCCAGATGATATTTTCCCCAAAGAACCGGGGCAACAAGGACATTTTCTCTTTTTTCTCCGCTGGCACTCTCCTCCGCAGTCTCAATACGGGAGTGATGTATTATGCTCAGCCTATTATATTGGATGCTGGTGGTGTGCTGTGTGAAGTTCTCTTGGCTTTCTTGTTCAGTTGATATGGCTCGACTGACAGTCAAAAGAGGAAAGAATGGGAAGGAGAGAAAGAATGGGAAAAAAGGAGCAGGAGCACATAAGCACAAAATTCTCAGATGGAGAGACACAGAGGATCATTTCCAACGAGATCCATTCCATAACGCTCTCCCTCATTCTCCCTTCTCGTATGCTATGCTCGTCCTTTCCATTACAATAACGTGTTGTTTCGGGAGGCCGGCGTTCATTCCTATAACTTTGTGTGAAACGACACAACACGACACAACACACAGCTCCAACTCTTTGCAATAGAGTGAGAGAGCAGGACTTGGTTAAAATCTGAGATTATGTACTTTCCACCTCTTAACTATCCCGTCGTCATCATATCAGGATAATAATCAAATGCTTAGATTCCTTCCCTCACACACTTCTAGGCGCACACAATGTTTTTTTCATTAAAAAAGGACGAAAAAAAGGAAGCTGATTGTGATGAATTGATGATTTGTATTCAAAATAAGAATAAAAATATTGGTTGGGTTACTTAAGTTGGAAGCTAGGTATGCTTAAGGTATACTGGCAAACGTTTTTTGTCTTATCACTAAGGCGACTCAAATTATGCTTTTTTTCCGATTTTTTAATGCTTTTTTCTACCCAATTTATGCTTTTTATGCTCGAAATTCGTAAAAATACCCTAAATGAATTTTTAGAGGTAAAAACAAACATTCAGTCATAAAGGCCTTTTTATTTTAGCAATAACATATCATTCATTTGAGTCTTCCTTTAAATCTACATTTAAATCATCCGTTACTTCTTGTGTTCATGCATGTTAAATTGCAATCTGAGATGAATGGAAAGTTTTTCAGCAGTTAACGATGACAGCTCTGGTTTCAGTAACCGATCGAGGACTGAAAAGGAAACCTTGACCTCTGTAATAGAATGGAAAGGAGTGTAACAGACAAATTAGCTATTTGAATTTCACGAAAACAAAGTTAGTAGAACTTAACGGTAGAGAAATTTTCATCTCCAACGAATTGGAAGTTTTTGTACACAATTAGTTTGTGAAGTGGAAGGCATACATCAACAACGCTTGTGGGAGCTCATGTGATGCTTAGTTGATCAAAAAATTCCCCATGCTTCCAAAGCGGTATTTCTGAGCGCTTTCCGATTTGGTACAGCTTTAGCCCATTTTAAAATGATTGCGATAGTTCCAAAAATCCTTTATTTTTTAAATGGTTTTAGAGAAATGTCATATAGCAAGCGTAAAAATTGGCAAAAAATGCTCAATTATGCTTTTTTCTCCCATTTATGCTCGATGCCCTCAATTATGCTTCTAATGCTTTTTATGCTTTTCAAATGCCCTAAAAATTTCATATTTCTTATCTACAAGCATAGTGTAAACTATGTAAGTGGCAATTCACAGTAAAAACCTTTGAAAATCGAATTATGCTTTTTATGCGTTTGAGTCGCCTTACTTATCACAATCAACAACGGATATTGTACCTGGCTTTAATATGCAGATTGTATTTACGCTTGTTCTTAGATGGATTACCTATGCATGGAAGGTGGGACAGCTTTTATAGGACACTATCAGGAAAAAAGATCAAAATACCTGCGAATGTAATTTTAAATCGGGGTAAAAGTGGCGTTATACTTACGAGATTTTTCTTGGAATCGTTCTGATTTTTATGAATAGTTTTTATTTTGCAGATGAAATGGTTTGCGACACTCTTTTCATATACATTTTCCAATTGTTACATGGCACAATGCCAGCTTTCAATATTTGAAAATAATGCTTTTATCTATAATTTGTTTTGAGCTTTGTGTACTTTCCGATATTTCGTATTCCGGTTTGATTTAGAATGAGAACCACGGGAGGAAACCACTTCCTTGCTCACCTCAACCAGCGAGCAACTAACGGTAAAATTCCACTGAAAAATGTATTTAATATTTTTGGGGGGAAATTGCTCCGGAATTTATCATTTTAGAAAGTAGCAGGACATGATATGCTGTTGGTTGTACGTGAGGATGAGTTCAGTTTGCTTTTCTTAAGGGAAAATACATCTACTTTGGCGATTAGATCATCTACGCACAGTCGAGAGATCGGCGGCGAGTTCAGATCATGAAAGTTCATAAAGGCTGGTGGCGATGGGGAAAGACTGTCAGTGAAGTTAAGTCAAGTTTAAAGATACACGATACGCAAATACTCAGGGATACCCCAATGATGATGATACTGATCGGATGCATGGGCTCTTAGAAGTAAAAAAGCCGAGGTGGAATAGATGCTTCATAAGAAAGTGCTTGATTCTGCCACATACAAGTATGATTTGGCATGACATTTCTGTATAATTTCAAGATGATCATCGTCGTATCGAAAAGTTGCATCGGTAGTAGAAAAACGCATTCGCGACGATCGTCTTCATTTGCAATAAACGGGTATTCTCCATATCGATGATGCTATGAGCAATGGAATACTACCAGATTTTAAGGAAAATTGACAAAAGCAGTCAATAAGTATGAGTTGGACTGTATGTCGAAAAACTTATATCCGACCTCATAGTAAGATTTTTATTCGCATTGGAATTTCATGAAATATTTAAGCAGTTAAATGCTTTCCGTAAAATTTCAATATTTCCAACGACTCCAAGTTTATTGTGCGTGCGGGCGGACGGAAAAAAAAGCTCACGGCTTTTGATAGCTATCATCATTGAGTAGAATCCATCCAAAGTAATGCAATTCATTCGACAAGTCAGTGGAATATGTGTGAATGCATGCGGGGAAAATGGAACGTTTTTTTATAAATAAGAGAAGTGGGATGAAGAAGGATGATACTGATATTGCTCATGATGTGTAGTAAATATATATGCATTTTTTTTAAAGAGATAGTGTTTTAGCATGAGCACTTTGATATGATGAAATGTAGGTACAAGTTATGTTGGATGCTGATGTATTATCCCAGCTCATAAGTAATTTACAAAGTTCGTAACAACTCGAGTAAGCAAATGCAATCCTCTCTGCTTGCATCTTCCTCAACTTGCTTTGGAGCCATACCGTATCATCATATCCCATATTATATTATGCATAATATGTTAGATCGCTCTTGGCTTATTGAATTCAAAGTGTAAGATGCAACTGAAAAAGAAGGCAAGAAAATAAATGCACAAGTAGTTTCCATCTGAAAATGTTGTAGAGCCACCAAAATATTGTACTCATTCAGTTCTTATTAATGTTTAAAGTAAAAAAAAATATCTATAAACCTAATCCTCTGCATTCATTTAGGGGGATTATGACACGTATTTTTTCATTTCAGTGAAAAGAGCTCTCAACTTGAGAAGGGAAAAAATAATATGATGGAATCAATGCCTTTCTGGGTGTGTAACCAACTTACTTATATAATTCAGATATATTCTCATCTTAAGAAATATATAAGTTAAGATTGAAAAGGGAAAGTCAAGTGCAGTGCACTCGCATCTCTTATAAATACCACTTAATATGCAAGCAAGAAAATAAACCATTCTCAGTGCAGTAGCATAGCATCCACAGATTGCAACTTGGCGTCATCACCCATATTATTACTTTTATCTTGCAAAAAAAACTGGCAAACTAGCATGAATTGATTTGGGTTATAAAAATATATTGGGTTCTCTCTCAAAATCTGAGAGCAAATCAAGGGCATGTCCAATTTTATTACCGGTTACTAGTGATATACCCCATTTTACAAGTATATAGATCATATGCATAGAATCAAGAACTTTGTGCGAGTTGATAAGCACTATCATATCATTGATCAAGGGAAACAGCGGACCGGTGAGTGAAAAGCCAGATGGAAAAGTCTACCGGTTTCGGTTCACTCTTTATGAGAATGTCTGAGGGAAGTCCGGAGATTTAATGGAAAAACCATATTGAGGAGACAAAAAGTTTTAAAATAATCTTCCCATGCTCCACAAGCGCAGTAACGTAGGAGCAGTAACAACAATAAACCTGAGAAAATAACAATATCATTGTCGTCATCCGTCATCAATAGCCATTTATTTGAGCGTTGCTCTCCATCCGTGAAAAGTCTGAGGAAGGGAGGAACACGGATAGAGCTCCCATTCCACCCTGGCATAAGTTTTCCCTTATGTTATCCTTTCCTCCTTGTCTCTCATCAACATCATAATAATGATCATGATCACCGTAGAGGAAAAGGAGAGCAAACCGTAAATAATAATAATGGAAAGAAAAAGTATAATATGGTATGGTGGAAAGAGATATATTACGTGATGTATTTTTCTTAGGCGCGGCCCTTATCCTTCCCGATGTAAGAAAGGTTGCCAAACTTCCCTTCAACAATGAAGCGTAAAAATTGTAAGTTGGAAACAAGTACAAGGAAGAGTACAAGAGGAGCGTACAATCGCGCAACTTATTTTTAGGGAAGAACTCAAAGTAAATATCAGTTGGGATATGATGACTGTGGTGGTGGTTAGTGATGTTGCCGTTGATGATGATGATATGATACAATTGCATTCACATATATTCCTCCTCGGCCATGTGAGAATAATTAAGCTTTCCAACCAGCAACTGCCACCAAAGGGAAGTTGAGGACGAGAAAAGTGCTTGGCTGTTTGGTACAAGAAACTGAGGGGAAACAAGAGTACTTTTTTTCAGTCTCCCTACTTGATGCTCTTCTTCTTCATCGCCACTTTTGCTTTACTTTTCCACCCGAGAACAACAATGCCCTTCATTGTTCAGAATCATTTCCACACAGACACACATTTTAAACTGGATGCTGGAAGGAAGGACACAGCACACAAGGAATAAAAATATGATCCCTTCAAGTCTTCCTTTTTCGCTCCCTTCATTCTTCTCCCGGCCAGATATTAAAACTTTTATTCATCTCTCATCCAGTTTTGGTCTTGGTCTCACTCACCATACTGTAAACCAAGTTCCCCTTTAAGATGAGCGGAAAAGAATGGAATCATCATAATAATAGTAAAAAAAGTAAATGTGGAAGATCTCTGCCTTTGGGTGCGATGGATGGATGGACAGATTGTGCATTGTCCTCTACTTCTGTGCTTTATCTCTATCGTATCGTAACTCTAAATATGTTTCCCAGCATCATTATAATCATCCAGTGGCATGATGGGAATCATCATCAAACAAATCCATTATTGTCCTTTGGCACATCACATCATACAGGGAACTCCAAGCCATACGTGTACATTATCCGAGAAATTCATTTGAAATAATTCCACTTTTTTTTGTCTCCCCGTCCATTCTTCTTCCCTCTTGGAAGAGCCAGACAAAAAGAGATTGGACTCAGGACAGGAGGAGAAAAAAGGAACAATAAAACTCGGTCCTCTTTTGACAATGTGTCTCTGTCTCAAATAATAAATTGAAAAGATTCCATATCATTCCTTTCACGTTTATTCTCCCTCTCATCCCAGCGCTTTTTGCTGGTGCAGAGAAAGAGCAAAAGAATTTTATTTTTGGGGATCCGCCATGATATGATATGATAATATGGGATGTGACAACAAAAGATATGAAAAAATATGTATGGAGAGATCCACACATTGCATTACTTGGCTCAGATGTGAAATCCATTATGATGAAACCTGATTTTTCGACTCAGAGTGTACACTTGGAAAATATACCGCATCTTTGTCTTTTTTTTCATAGAAGCATTATCCTTTCTCCTTTTCTTCTTCTTCCTATGCTTGCTCTAAAACTGTATAATTTCCCTAACGCATAAAAACTACATTAAAGGGGATGCAGACACAACCGCATTTTCAGAATCAAACCATCATGTGATGTAACATTTCCATTATTTTCTCTTCTCTCCTCATCCCATCTTCATTTTTGTTCTTTGAGCCCACATTGTACCTTACTTACTTATTATTCTTGTTAAGTATATTATGATGGGTGAGCAGGTAGGACGAGGAAACTGCCTAAGTTGAGGATTTGCATCATCGGATCGCATCATCCTACCATTCATCTCTGAATAACAATGCTTCTTAAAAGACATCAGGTACAATAATGAGTTTTTTATGATTCAGCAGCCGCATCATCGCATTGATGCTGAGTTGGGCTGGAATACCAGTAGCTTTACTACCGGTCGGCTACTCAATCATGGCAATAATAGTGGAATGAAAAGGAAGAATATAAATACTTCCGAATCAGAATGACCATCGCAGTGACAATGCGGCCTGTGGAGTCAACCCTTTATATAACCATATAGAAGGAAAACTTTTGAAGAATTCAATTAGACGGTTAAGGTGGGAGAAGAATGGGCGAGTTGTGTTTGAGGACTCACAATAAATGATTCGGGATGAGGTAAAAAGACTGAAGTTGGTCGGATTGGAACATAGCTATAATGTTAGAATGAGAGGAGGAAACTTTCATATACCTTGATAGGAAGATGAGGAGAGAAAAGTTGTCGGTCATCCTCACACCCAACAATAAAAGCAAAATGACTGTTTTTTTTCACCGCTACCGAAAAAAACACGCATCACATTATCTATTTCCCCGGCTAGTTGAAAACAGTCATCATTCCATTTTACTAAACTCATCATTATCATATCATCATCGTTGACATGGTGTCGTTTGTTGACACCTCCACCACCAGCCACACAGTACACTGAACTGAAAAAAGTGATAATGACAAAGGGACTACTAAAGATGATGATATGACATATTTTTTTTCAACGTGTTTTAAATCAGACTAAAATGCATCAAACTCGCCAACCGCACCGAGCCCCTTTCTCAGCTCCTCAACAACAACCCAACCCGTTTGACAACAACAACGCTAATGATGACGGGGATGACTTTGCAAAAACGCTCTTTGTCATAACTAAGAATGATAATGATGAGGATGATAATGACGAGAAAATAATGCTCGCCAAGGGAAATACTTGTCATTATTGATGAGGAAAGTCCAGCCCTTTCCTAACGAGGAAGAAAAAGTTTAGAATGATGAGGGAAAAGTAATATTATCCCTATCACTGTAACCATTTATGAGCTCCCTTCTCCGCTTTCTTTTTTATTCTCTTCCGTCTGCACTGCAGAGGAGTAGGACATACGAGAGCTCCGCCAGCCAATGTGTGGTGGAGTGCGAGTTTGTGCGGAAAAGAGATAGGGATGGAGTGGAGGCAACGAACCAATCCTGGTTCGAGCACTGAGGAACAAAAGCTATTGTCATGTGAGGAACAATAACCATCCCACCACCGACACTCTGTGTGCGTCGTCGACCGAGCGGTGATACTGGGAAGACGGGAGAAGAGCTGAGAAATATCATCATCGTCCACATCCTCCTTCTCGTATCATCTCGAATGTAACGGCGTGCCAAGTAAAAACCTATTGTCATCTTGTTACCGTAGCAAGTGCTTTGCACACGCTTGGAGCATCTCATCACGATTATCATCAACTCCACTCTCCCAACCTATTTTTTTCCACTGTTTCCCTCCCTGCCTTTCTGTTGTCTGCGCAGCCAGTGCACGCTTTTGTTTTTGGTTTGGTCGCTCCTCCGACAAAAATGTGTACTGGGTTATGTTGGAGAATGAAGACTCACTCCATCATCATCCCGTTCTCTACTTTCTCCATTCCCTGTCTCTCTTTGTGTATCGAGGGTAACAATAAAAGGCTACATTACAGGTGTGTACCTTTGGCTCCTTCCTTGTTCCATTTTTTTTTCAGGTAAAACAGTCAATACTGTAAGGTAGCTCCACACTCTATCCATTATCCACCATCTTTCCCCTTGGCTATGACTATGGCTTATGTGGACCCCTTTGCTCTGGAAGCCAATGAGAGTTTTTTTGTTCTACACCTTCAGGAAACTACACCTCATTCGTGTATTGTTAGAAGAGCTGAACACAATTCAACTCCCCATCATACTGACACTATGAACCTGTTCCTATGAAGGTGGTATTGGTTGGGCAGGTGGGTGTTCCGCCATAGTGCGGACTGCCCTATCTCTTACTGTGCCCTCAAGGGTGCCATGATGATGATCATCATCACTATCACCGTGATATTGTAGCCGTTTGTACACGGCTGATTGCTTCCCTTGATTGTGCGGAAGGAAGGTTCATGGGCTAAAGGAATGTGGACGTGTAGCTAACATTAAATCATAGCAGAATCTTCATCTGGACATGCCCTAGGTTCTGGAATGGGAAATGGAGAAACCTCCAAAGTGAGGCATCTGCTTACAGTTCTCATGTTGTTTATATGAATGCGAGTTGACTTGGATGTCTCTAATTCTCCATAGCTTATAAAGTTTTTCTGTGAACTATGATCGGATAATGCGATCCGGCCAAAATGAATAATAAATGTGATGCGACTTACTTACGCTGGCAGTTTAACCACAAGTGGATTAAAATTAATAATAATTAGATTAACTTTTGGAGTTGACTCTCTCTTGAGTTGCAGACTTGATAGGGATTCGGAATCTGAATGGACCATGTCTGGTCCACTTTTTCCCCTGATATTATGATATATCCACTGATTTTATAAAACTGTTCTGGGTTACTAAGTATTATGAACAGGTTTTATTACGTAAAATATAATATATATTTTTCCTACTTAAAAAAGTCAGCCTCAGTCACGAACCCCTTTCATGGACTGAAAGCCTCTCCCCTAAGCTTTTGACTCCAGTTATGTCAACCTCGTAATAACTACACAATAAATGTCATTATAAATTATTTCATTGACTTATTAATAATTTTCAGTTGAATGGTTCAAGTAAAATTGATCGAGTACTTCCATCCGGTATTCCCTTTTATTCCTTTGGCTCCATTCAGTTATGTCCATAAAAATAATGAGACTTCTGCCAACTAATCCTCGATCCCACCACAGCCATGCCATCCACCAAGACAATGCGGAAACAATGCCTACTTCAAGCCAACAACCAGAAACCTTTCCAACATTATTGGAAACCGACAATAAACCAGCAAACTAACCCTTCCCCGGCACACCACCACTTCCATGTTAACCTCAAACGTGCAACTCTCTTAATAAATAATATTCACAAGAGGAGAAAAAAAACGACTTTTCCCCAGAATAAAAAACATCCCGACTCTTTTACATCATCTCAATATAAAACCCCACAAGAATGTGGAGAATAGAGAGAACCATCAGGATAGTCTTCTTTTCTTGGTAAGTATATGGTCATTTAAGTATTAAATCAACCTTCTGGAATTTTTCCCTTCTTGAACGTACATTGTATCCAGCTGAGCAGTTGTAATAGGAAACTAAATATTTTTCCAATAAGACTAATGGAACCTATCAAAGGGCTGATAAATCTTTCAGTGCATTTCTTCCTCGCTCTTTCTCAATCCCATTTTTGTCTATTTTTCTTCTAAAATAAAAGCTTCCAGAGAAACTCTGTTCTTTATGGAATGGAAAGCGAGTGTGTGTGGGAAGACAGAGGAGCAGCTTCCCTCACCGGGAAACCACCATCCACATATCCCCATCCACCTTTGCGGAATGTCTACTCCTCACTTCTAGTCTTACATTATTATTACCATTACTATTATTATTGGCGGGTGTGTTGTTCCCTATATCTATTTCCTTTTTTATCGAGTCGAGTTCCTCCCCATAGGTATTAGATATATTAGATATAGATCTGGCTATGAATATAGTTTGATATGAATACGAGGAAGAAGAATAATACATAACTGTATATTATCCAACTAGTCTGTTCCCTCTGACATAATAATATAGCAAACATGATCCACAGAGAATAAGAAAAACTGCAGAGTCTCAAGAAGGCGCAATAAGTTTTAAGAAGTGGTATTGGCAGAAGTCAAGGAGGCAAATAATGTGATGTGGCGGCACTGGCCAACTAAAGTAAAAAGATAAAAAAAATATTGTTCGAATTGTATTACATAACAAGGAAGAGAGTGTGCAAGTGAATAATGTAAGAAGAAACAGGAGAGAGAGAGGGAGAGCAAGATGAAAAAAATACTTGCCATGACTTTCTCCTCCCTTCTTTATGGAATCAGACCGTTGTGGTGTCTAAGATAGTGGAAGTGGGTAGCATCATCATCATCATCATCATCATCATCATCATGTAATATGAGCACTTTCTTTTTCCCTACACATTTTTTATTAGAATTTCTTTCTCTCTTGGAGTATAAAACAAACCAATCCGTTTTATTAGCTTGCCTCGATGCCAGCAGTGCAAATCTATTTTTTTCTCCAGAAAATAGTAATAGCTTTTAAGCTTTGCTCTCTTAGGTTGGCTCCTGGATTGGGAGCTGGTTTCCAGATGCCCCAAACCAAAAGGAATGTTGTGGGATATGCTCTCTCCCTGCTTAAGATACTTTTGGCTAAAAGGATGGGTTGATGTATTCCCTGGCCCGGAAAAAAATATATGTTTCTTTATGTAATTCCATACACAATGGGCATGTGTAGCGTTGTTCATGTACAACTATTATTTTCACTACAAAACTTTTAAAAAAAGTTGTTTTTTTCCTTGGAAGGAGTTATTTTCTTAAGGAATTAGAAAGCGAAATGGCGAGCTTATATAAAATTTTACAAGTATGTTTTGATCTAATGTGATATCTACATTATTACATTGGGCTTCCCATAAATATATGGATGGATGTACCAAGAAGGAGCCCATGTACTTTTGTATTATTTTCGTAAAGAAAGGGAGAGAAAAGAAAGATGAAAGTGAGCATATATCTCTGCTGGCTTGATATGATCTGATCCAAAGGAAATGGCCAGTGTGTGTCTTGTGCTCTTTTATTTCTTTCTCGGGAGAAGAAATGATGCAGGCACTTGGGTCACATGTATAATGCATGGATATTAAAGTCGGAGTACAAAAAGTTTTTTTTTCGTACAAAGACCAGCCTTTCTCTGGTGTTACACCAAAACATTTCACTTTCTAAAGAGTTTCCCTTTGGTAAAGGGATGACGAGGGAAGGAGGGAAGTGGAGCTTTAATATTAATGTGAGTGGCTATTTTTTAAAGATTTTTTGTGCGTTCTACGTATTTCCACTAGATGATGATGATTATTGTTATTTCTTACATAAGTGATTTCGTATTATTTTGTACGAACCTTTAAAACAAATTTGGGAACAAAATACTCATCTTCAGCAAAAAAAAAAACTTGAAAATAATTAATATATGTATTAGGCGTGAGCATCAGTTCGCACGTGCCTTTTTTTATTCAAATTGCTATTGAAATATCGACTCACATAATTTAAGTACATTTCCTAGCGATTGTGTTTCTTTCCATCATATTTTAATATCTGCCATAATAAATGTTTGATTTTAATAATGAATGGGAATGAAAAGGAATTGCGTGCCAGGCCACGCACATACCAATTGTAAAATGTTGTTGGGGGAAATGAACATATTCAAAAAAAATCCCATTCAAATGACTGTCCGTCCCTTCACGCCACTTTAACCTTTTTCCCTAATAGTTATCGAGCTTGTTGGTGGAAATATGATAATTCTAATAATGATATGTAAAAGTCAATCCCCAATACTTATTAGAATTCCAATATAATAATATCGACAGGGGTGGCAATGGCAATATGATATTGGCATTGCTAACGCATGCATCACCTTTCATCAGCGACTGAATGGGAAAAATATTGAGGATCATTCACCCTTTGAAAAAACGGCATGAGCCAAAACAACAAAAAAAAATACGTAAGGATCAGCAACCCTTAAGGTTTCAAAGGCATAATGATGTCTTGTTTTGTACAAAAAACTACGAGGTTGTTCATTGACCGGGACAAACTTCCTTCTTCGTGCTTCCTTATACATTCCCAACAAATTTTATGAATCACCATATCATTAACGACTGAAATATAAAGGATTTTTTTCAAGATGAAACATTTCTGAATACTTTAAATAAAAATGGAACCTCTTTTTCAATATCATCAACCCAAACAAGGATAGCTTTACGAGTGTTTTGTTAAATTAACAAAGTCAACTAAACGATGCGAACTGAATAATGCACAAGGAACCATTTTTTTGTTGAAAAAGATACCCTATTTTTATAGTGAAAAAGGGGAATCACCCTGTTCTTCTGTTCAAATAGCTTTGAAATGACTCAAAATCGAAAGAAAATGTTTTGGAGTGACCATCCAATTATTCTAATCTGGGAGCTGTGCATATCATAATGCTTTTCTATATTTTTGGACCACAACCACACTATCCAGGTATACAAAAGCTCGTGTTTTTTTACAATCGTACTCATCTTCAGTCCCACTTGCAAATGCAGTCATTCCACTCCTCTGCATCCAGTCAGATAAGCGAACCAGAAGGAAATGGAATCAGTAGCAAACGACCCCATCGTATCATCAACATTACAGTATCCTACATCAACAACGCCATTAACTAGGCCCTCTACACCACCATTATCAAGAACATCACAAAAAATTGTATTTCATTCAATTCACAAGAATCCCTGGCCACAACAAGCAGAAAATTGAAGGAGCAGAAGCACACAAAGCAACACGTTTTGTGCTTCCATCCCTTTTCTACTGCTTTTTTGCTACAAAAAAAAGGAGCCTAACAAGGAAAAAAATAATAACTCAATGAGCACCGTGCATAAATATAATAGACAAATAGTATGAAATGAAGGTGTATAAAAAAAGACGAAATTGGGGAATCGTTAAAAAACAGTCTCGTCTCGGATGGAAATATGCTATTATAACTATCCATTCGCTGTTTTTTATATCCAATCAGACAATTGTCCTTTACAAAAGCATACTAATAAAATATACATGGGCTGGCACAAAAGACTCTGGGAAACTGTTGTTTTGACAAAGAAAGTCAACAATGAGCTAAACTCATAATGATGCTAGTAACTAACGAGCAAAACCATTCTGAAAAAATTGAATTCACGTTGTGGGAAACTGCTTGAAATCGTATAAGCTTGAGTCTTATAAATCACAGTACAAGCCAAACAGTGACATAAGTATAATTGGGTATAAGTTATAGGTTGAATTATCATCATATTATCATTTACTTTAAAAATATAAATAAACGAATAGGTAGTTCTTGTATCGACATGCTATGCACTTTTCATTTACCTAAATTTACCATTTCATTCACGCGGATTCGCAAATATCCAATGAAATTTGTTAATATGATTTGTATCTATCGTGCCTGCGATAAAGATGGGCATCGTTAATGTTGGAACTCAAGCCATCTAACCGTTGGAGATGAGTTCAGTCTACTATATCCTGATGCCTTATACGACTCAACCTATTTTGTATCTCTAGTAATTAAACTACATAGTTCTCTCAACAACTATTTTTCTAGAGAAACGATAGAGATAAACTAAAGGTTTCATCTAAACCCAATGTTCAATGGCTATCCAAAAATGTACACAATACAATGCATACAATCCCATTACCCCAATCATTTGGTCATCGCTCTAGATCGCTCTAGTGCTCATCTCAGTTACAGAGAGAGTTCAGTTCATTTCCCGTTGTTTTGTACCATTTCAAAAGACAGCTATCAGCAACAAGAGAATTTAAAAGTTCGTAGCGGTTCGAAAACTATCGTGTACATGGACGGAAAGGAGGACATTCAGCCGGCTGCTTAACAATCTCAATAAATACATAAAATGTGATATTGGAATGTAGTAAAAAGCCTACTATCCACGGAAGCGAATACAAAAATTGGATGAATTCATGAGAGTTCTATTATACTTCACCATTTTTCCCTTCCTAAAACGAGCGAAAGGCTTCCATTGTACTTGTGTGATTAATGTAACATAAAATGTAACTAAAATAAAAGATTCTTTTATTCCTTAAGTAAAAATTACAGAATCATGAACAAATCAGTAAAATTTTATGTTAAGAAGTAAATCAGAATCAGTCTAACTCCTATTTAATACAAATTTAAAAAAAAATGACCAGTGGCAAACTCCCTTGCGAACTGAATACAACAACCATAGTTTTGTATAGACAGCATCAAAACTATGCTCAAGAAAATTGGAGTTTAAGAAAAACAAGTATGTGGGTAAATATTAATTAGGCGTATGTATTTGAACATAAAGGGTTTTTGTTTACTTGTTCCTCCCCCTTCACTAAATTTTTTAAAGAAAAGAAAATTGAATTTTCTTCTGGAGGTAAACACCTTGATCCACAAAAACACTTCTCTTCAGATTCTTGCCTGTTTACTCCCTTTTAAGATTTTTTAAAAATAATATACTGTTATGACTATACTGTATTTCCCTTTTATACGACAGGTAACTAAGTATAGAACAGTTATATGTTTTTAGTATGGACTTTTTTTATTGAGCTGGAGAAAACTGAAAAAAACTTTACAGATATAAGTTTAAACTACAGAAAAAAATTAACAAGCAGGTTAGTTGCTGGTATACCTAGGTATGTTTAAAAATCTCTATTCATTTATATATGTAAATACTGCGCGAGTCAACGCGTAGTTGGTGCTGGAAAGATTTGAAAGTCAAAATACATATCAAATTTAGTTGTTGCCGATAATATGCTGAACACAGTATATCTATAAAAATTGAATTGGGGATCTACTCAATGCAAACTTCCTTGAATTGAAACTCATCTATGTGTACATGACTGAAAACTGCTTTCAACGGTAGGGAGACGAAATATTTATTTTTTAGAAGGGCAAAATAAAATTTCATTATTTGGTCAAGAGCTAAAACAATATGGAATTCTCCATTCCATTATTCCAAACCAATCTACAATTTGTGTGAGCCTAGTTAAGTATTTAGAGGATCATTTTTGTTTTCAATGAAGTAACGAATAAACATTCAGGAATGGACAGCCTGAAATTGACCGATTTTATGCTCGAAAAAGGAGCCTGTGTTAGTTAGAAAATGGGAATTAGTATGAAAGTATTTTTTTAACTATAGCAAATTATGTGTAGGTATTATACCCTTTATATTTTCTCCTCTCAACTTGTTTTTCTCAATGTGTTTCTCTTTTTATTCCTTCCAATTCATTTTTATGGAAAAGTTACTTTTCCTCGAATGCATTTTCTTCCTGTTTCCTTCATTTTAAAACATTCTTTGCTAAACTTTATTTCTTCTCACTTTTTTTTCTACGGAAAACTATCAGTCCGCTTCTCTCGCTGGAGGGAAAATGTCTTTCAGTCTGAGTGAAAGAGAAGAAAAATAAAAATAAGTGGGGAAAGGAAAAATAAAGTAGTCTTAAAAGAGAAACATCTAATCTTAGTAATTTCATTAGTAAAAAACTTGACTTTTTACTCATTCTGTTTTATGTAAAAAAAAATAGTTTGGCCAGTGATGCTGTGCTGGTGGTAAACGTATTTTTCCTCTTAGTTCCCTTCATTCTTTCGTCGTTTTTTTAAGAAAATTAGCTGCAAAATGGACTTTTAAAATGGATTTTCCACGAAAAAAGTTTTCCCTTTTTCATTTCACTCACTCCAGCCATCATCAACATCTACATAATGATCATCATGAGGAAAAGGAAAGAAATGTGTTTCGGACCTGTCCACTAAAAAATTAACAAACTTTGCGTTGAATGCAGTCCGGGAAGTTGAGTCTTGATTCCTCTATTTCCATTTTAAGAATGTAAATCACTTCACCATTTCTCATCTAACTTCATACATAGGGACATAAGTAGTTACTATAGTTTATTGGAGAACTCACTCATTCAGCATTTCTCACAAAAACACGTTTACAAAGAAAAGTAACGTACAAGGAACAAGTTCTTATGCATTAGTATTATAACAAGTACCGTTACCGGTTACAGGACCGTGAGCCCGTACACAAAAAATCAAACTACTTTTTATTAAATCCGTAATTCTATAATCGCA